>JAVCKV010250161.1:0-14886 GCA_032274145.1 Herpochondria borealis | reverse complement strand
TGGCTTCGTCAAGCAATTTTTCGTCTTGCATCCATTCCCATTTATCATACGAATAAACATGATTCGTTTCTGCATCGACGCCACCAAGCGCTGAACTGGATCGAAACTCGAGTTCCGCGAGAACCTTCCAACGACAGATGAAAAGATATGATGAATGAGATTACAATGAATCACAAAGAATGAGACGTAACAAGAACAAAATCACACGCACCCTATTGACATTGGCATGCAAACAACCTCGAAACCATCCATCGTCCTTAGCGATGAGTGTCTTTTGGTGAGGCGATCCTTCACTCCGGACCTTGCGAGACTGTTCTTTCGTACGCTCTTGAAGTAGTTGTGCTCTCTTTCGACGCGCCTGTTGTTGCACACGACGCTGAGCTGCTCGTTTCGCCCTCTTCTCCTTTAGCTTTTCAGCCATAGCATCGGCATCAGCCTGGTTGTCAATGTTATCTTTCTCTGCAGCGACCGCGTCGTCATCATCATCGTCATCATACTCAATCATTGGTATTTCGACATCTTCAATGGGTGGTACTGACATGTGTTCAAAGTCTACTATTTCTTGAAACATATCGTGCTCCGTCCAACGACTGGTGCCCATTGCAAAGTTGTGCTCCGCTTCAACAATCTCCATTGTGTCTTCCAAATGATACTTTGCAAAGGGACCTTCTAAAAGTAGTTGCCCCTGTAGTTTGTTCCCTTCCAGAATATAGACTGACATGGTGGCAGCCTCTCTGGTGTGGGTAATGTATGCAGCAGTGAAATCAAGACGTGAGTGACGGACGCCAATCAAAGCTGAGTGCTGATTTCGTCTATTTTGACTTACCCCTTCTTTAGCTTTTCCCACATGCATTCATTGGCACGATAGTTGATGCTGATTCGAAAGGGATACGCGTGGACGACGGTCCACAGGGAGCAAGCGATCAACAGTATCTTCATGGTCATTTTCATTGTCGCGGTTTTTGATTTCGCGGTTGTGATCGTCGGCTTCGGTACCAGGTACTGAGCACCGTACACCCCTTAGCGTTCTTCGTCTCCACAAATCTATCTTCGAATCTACCTTAACACTAGAGGTCTTACCACTCATGTTGGCTAGCTCTTGGCTGCTTACATCGTGTCTAGTGAATGTGCTTTCAAGGAAGTTTTTAAAGTTTACATCGTTGGAAAGCCATGAGTTTGGGTTCCAGTATTTTTGTGTCTTATTATATACCTAAACTACCTCCGTCCAACGCCCTTTCGCTTCCCACCATGCTTTGTTTTCTTCACCTTGCGGACAGCCCGTCCACCCGTATACCGTGATGCGACCTCCCAGACATCAAATGGCATGAGAGGTGGTCGGACTGCGACTCCAATGCCAACGGGCACAGAGATGCGCACCTTGGCCACACCCGCGCCCGTGACGGCCACCCATCCAAGGCCTCGCAACGAAATGTCAGCGGCAGCTTCCTTCCAGCCAGCACCTTCAATTTCCACGTCGTGATGTTCCCATTCCCAGTCTGGTTTGGGTTCCAGAGGCGGTGACAAGAGCTCGCCGACGTGCTTTGCGACAAAGTCATCCGATCTGGAAGAGTCTGTGGGGTGCAACTTGATGTCGTTGGCGACAAAGAAAGTAAAGAGAAAGGGCTTGGTGTCTCCCACGACTTCAATCTTGACAAGACCGCCTACAAGCACGCACTTTCCTGATGCCACACGAAAGGTGATTGGTTCGACTTCCCTGTGGTGTTGATGGTGCACGTAATGTGTTAGTGGAAATTCAAAAGAACGAGCAAACACACACATCACTGAAATGGATCCGAAGGACCAACAACTCACTTTTTCGGCACCACAACCTTGAGCTCTTCTGGTGTCAGCAGCTGTGTAAACGTTCCAGGCACCAACAAACCAGGTGTATCATAGAGACTACGTCCATCTCCCAAATCCATCTTGATGAATTTCAACGTCGTTCCTGGCAAGGGCGACACAGTCAAGGCTCCCTTGCGTGCATTGGCATTGCCAGCACGCTTCTTGACCCACACCGGTTCACGTGCGGAATTCTTTTCCAAAATGTGATTGAGCAGTGTGGACTTGCCAGCATTGGCGGCTCCCACAACGTACACGTCACAGTCCATTTCTTCCGCCAATTGACGCGCCTTGCCCAGCAGGCCGGCAATGCCAAAGCCCGTCTTGCACGACACGAGTCGGACCGCGCCGCCACCTGAAAAGAGGGCACTGTCGACACCCATGTATTCCAATTCACGTCGCACCCAGTTTTCAGCTCGATTTTGACCCATTTTGGAGGGCAGTAGATCCACCTTGTTGGCGGCAAACAGGACGGGATTGTCTCCAGCAATGGCATCGAGTTCGCCCAAGACGGAACCGGCAAAGTCAAAGAGATCCACGAGGGCAATCAAGACAGCAGGTTTCTCGCGGAGCGGAGTCAACAAGTCTCTAAACTTTTCTTGTGACATGGCTGGTTCCTCAGTCCACCCGGGGCGCAACGAATCGTCGACTTTGCCAAAGTTTTGCAGTCCATGACAACGTTTGCAAATGACTTTCTTTTGTGACAGTGCAACCAAATCAATGCCCATTTCATCCGCCATAGCATCAACATCAATATCTTCCAACTCATCAAAGTGATCTGAATTGACGTCTCCATCAGAAGTCTGTAGAAGATACTCAACCTCGTCTTCAGACGACCACTCGGTTTTCGAATCCGCCTTCTCTTGCAACTTTTGAATTTCTTCAATCTTGCTGAGCTTGACTTGAACATCAAACTTTTCAGCAGGCAGGAACCCTGGTTTGGTTTCGTGTTTGCACTGAAAGTCGGATCCACAGGCCGAGCACTCCATGGCATTGGCAATGATCTTGAACTGTTCTCGACGAGGCGTCTCATCGTCTCCAAACGGATTGACTTCACGTTTAAAGCCCAACTTGCGCAAGTCGACATCTTCCGACGTTGCCATCTTGTCAAGTTCAGCTGGTACAGACACTTGACCCAGGTCCATGTCACGTTTCGCCGCTTGAATTCGAGCATCCATGTCGTCGTCGTTGCCTCCAAAGTCAATGAAATCATCGTCGTCGTCGTCGTCGTCGTCATCAAAGGCATCATTGAGAATATCGTCGACATCTAGTGGAGCTTCTACATTTTCTTCGTCGTCATCTTCAAACGATTCACTGTCGGCAAAGAATGCCGTCGAATCATCAAAGCCTTCTTTGCGCGCCATTTCCGCAAAAGCGGCCGAAAGATCGTCTGCACTGGCATTCTCATTGATTTTAAACTTTTTGGGGACACCACCCCGTTTCTTTTTACTACTACGAGGCTTTTTGTCGTCGTTGTCGTCGTTGGAAGTAGCAAAGAGACGAGTCGTCGTGCTTTGTACTGAAGGAAGTTGTCGACCAATTCTGCTGATAGATGGTGCTGTTGTGAATGCAGAACAACATCTCTGTATCAGCAGCAGTCTCAATGTCATTGCTATTACTGATGAAAGTAGAGATAATCTCATTGCAGGGAGTCGATCTGCAATCTCTATGTTTACTCTGCTGTAGCGGTGCAGAAGGGTTGATGATCAGTGTATCAATCAATCAATCCGAATTGAAATTGTGATGGGTGGAAGGGAGTTTGTATCTTTTCGGTGAGATGGGCAGACTGCGAAAGAGCTTCTGCACTGTTTCTTGCACTGTAGTTTGTCGAAGAATGTTCATTTTTGTTCTCGGGTGTCTTGTCCCAACTGGCGATAAAGTGAACGTGAACATCATTGCCCTTCGTCGCATCTCTATCGATTCATCTTCAGATTCGCATCGTCTCTTCTGATGCCCATTTGAATCAATCCTTGCATCAGCAACCTTCACTCAAAATCTTGCATCAGACCCAAGAAGCAAGCACGTACTTGGTCGCTCAGACGAGTGATCACGGTTTCTAATTTCATTTTGACAAGACTCACTCCACTCATTCCAACTCACTCAATAATCGATAATCAAAATGGCCCCGTCACCCGTCAGAGAAAGGATAATGGAAAAGAGAATCTCCGTTGGGAAATTGTCTGTTTCTACTACAAGAAGCGGAAACACAAGCGTCCGCAAGTCCTCATCATCGACATCCGCCTCCTCCTCCCGTGCACCACATCACATGAAGAGCATCAAGAGAGGCTCAAACTCATGGCAACAAATGGTACAGCCCTTTTGTTCTGACCTGGCCTTTCGATGTGTCCGACGGAAGCGATCCTTCGCAAGAGCCCCCACGTTTGAATCCTGGAGTGGTCATGCAGCTGTGCTCTTTGTCGACTTGTCCGGATATTCCAAAATCACATCTGCATTGGCCGATCGAGGCGCCTTTCTCCTCAGCGCCATTGTCAATGATTACCTCGCTGAGCTACTCCGCATTGTGCAGCTCTTTGGAGGAGACGTTGTCAAGTTTGCGGGTGACGCTATACTCGTTGTCTGGGAATGTGTCTCGGAAGAAACCCTGCCACTCAATATCTTGTGTGCCGCTCAATGTGTCTTGCAAATGCAAGAACTGGCGGGGAACCATCCAGTGGAAGGAACCGATGGACTGTCGTTTCGTATCCATTGTGGACTCTGTGCTGGTGCACTGGATACAGAAGTCTTTTGTGCTCCTCCCTCCAAGGCCATGCAACGGCTCTATCATGTTGTGAGCGGTGATCCATTGATTGAGATTGGGGACCTGGTGGAATGTGCCAAGGCGGGAGAAACTTGTATCTCGTGGGAAGTGGCAGCGTGTCTTGCGGAGTACAATGCCGTGTTTCATGACGACGATGCTGATTACGGCAAGCTGCTCGTGCAGCTCGAGTTTGACGAAGCGACGGAAAAGATGGTGGACGAGCACATTTCGACACTGCGTGCCAATCGTCGCAAGTTGCGCGTGCCGCAGTTGGAAGAAGAGTTTATCAACCCTGCCGTATTGGATCAGTTGCAACACGGTGGGACACATATTGCGCAAATGAGAAACCTCTGCGTCTTGTTCATTTCCAAGACTTCGTCTGGGAACTCTGCCAATTGGTTGATGGAAGTCTACGATGTATTAGGTCGTCATCGATGTCCCATTGTACAAATCATTGATGATGACAAGGGAGTTCACTTGACAGCAGCTGTCAATCTACACGAGTCAGTACCGGAAGCTACCAAGTTGGCACTAGATGCGTGTCATGATTTATTGTTCAAACAAGTGGGATGTGCCGTGGGCATGGCCATGGGAGGTACCTTTTGTGGCATTACGGGGTCGGCAGAAATTGCCTGTCGATGGGATATCACTGGTGCACCAGTCGTGCGCGCGGCTCGATTGATGCAATATGCGCTCAAGGAGGGTCTGGAGGTGGCCATTGACCAGTCCGTCTACAACCATGCCAGCATGTCTGCCATGATGCAGCCCCATGCGTGCATCTTTTTGAAGGGAAGCAAAAAGCCAGCCACAATATACACCTTGTCACCGTCCAGGAGTGTCGCCGCGTCCATGATTTTAGAAAGCTTTGCCTTTGCTCCACTTCATGGAACACAAGTCGTAATGTTGCAAGAATTTCTGCTTTCCGGTGAGTCTCGTGGTGCCGCAATTGTCACTGGACCGGCTCTCTGTGGAAAAAAGGTTGTGTGTCAACGAGCTGCAGGGCTGGCACACATGACGCCGATACTGCACGTCAGTGATGCCACAGCTGGACTCTTTCAGATTGGAAGAACACTATCGGACTGGTTTTTGCATCACTTTGATGATCAAGTTCGTACCCAGGCACAACAAGTCAAGGATGACTTGAAACTAAACAAGTGGAGTCGAGCGCACGATGAATGTGTCAAGTTAATCACGAGCGCCATCAAGTCCGGCTACAAGGGCTGCATCGTGGTGGATCGCGTCCAAGATTTGGATCAGTTCAGTATGTCTCTTATTCGAGAGTCCCTTGTCGCCCATCGACATCGTCGAAAGTTAAGTTTGTCGGATCGACAAGGCACATCATATTCTGAATTTGGTTCATCCTCTGTATTTGAGACAGATGACGAGAAGGGAATGTTCTTCTTTCTTTGTTCACACGAACCTCTCTATGATTCGAAAGAAGCATTGTGCATCAAGAAGGAGCTGGTGCGGGCCCATCGGGTTGACGTTCCCATCATTGAGGTCGCGGAAGCATCACGAGAGGATCTCAAACGGTTTGTAGAAGAAAGCGTCGACTTGGGAGTCGAAGATAGTTGGTTGGACATTTACGCCAGGACAGCTGGCTATCGCGCTGGATACCTCTTTCAACGCATCCGACGCCTTCGCATCATGTCGGCACAGCTAGTGGTGGAAGGCAAAACCCCCATGTCCATCTTTACTGACAAGCTCACGGCGTATGTTCCCGATCGCATGGCGCGACACATTAAAGCAGTGAATGTGACTCAGATTAGTCCCGATACAGCCATGAGGTTTGGTCGCGTGTTTGACGAGTTGCCACCCAGCTACCAAACCTTTGTTCAAGTTGTGACGATCGCTACCCGGCGCTGTTTCTATCACGTGCCACTCACAGCAGTCACAATGGCAATGCATGACTTGTTTGTGGAAGTGGAGGAAGAAGCCTTTCCAGTACTATCCGCCGTCAAGGAACTGGAGGAGTTGTTTATTCTCAAGGTGGAGGGAAAGGGCGCCTCCAAGCGAGTTCACCTAAGGTGTCCTGGCTTTACCGATACAGTCGCGGCAGTGTGCACTCCAGTGCAAGCGGAGGCAATGGCACTGCACCTTGCAGAGCGCCTCGAAGAGGGTGACTTTGAAAAGACACATGTGGATTATCTCGCGATTGCAGCCCTCTGTGGTACTCTCGGAGACGTGGCTCAACAATATAACAATTGGCGGCTTGCATACGCCAAGTTCTTGGAAGGCGCCAGTGAGATGGATGAGACTACTGCAAACAGCGCCAAAGAACAAATTGAGGAAGAGATTGAGGTTGCTGGGTGCAATGTCGAGACCGTGCTGGGTGTTTCTCTGGATATTGAGAGAAGTGACATCACACCGCTCGATCCAAAGGCTGTACAGTTGAAGTATTACTCTGGACCTGTCACATTCGGCCCCCTGGGCCATACCCTGTCGGTGATTAGCAGAAATTGTTTCAAGGAAATGCGAGCGTATCATGGAGAATGTGAGTATGTGTTGGCAGTATTACGAGCCGATATTGCAAGTGGGGTTGCACGATATATATCACAGGTTGGTACTGTGGAATCCTACCTAGAGAAGCAAGGATGGGGGACGAGTGCAGAAACATTAGCTCAAGAGGCTTCCATTCTCCAAAAGTTAACAAAGAGCTCGTGCACCGAAATCAGCTCGTCAGAAAAGGTCACACTCTTTCTGGATCAGTTGGTTACCAACCACGTTGAACCGAGAATGGAACGCCTGCGAAACCATGTGAAGCAGCTTCGAGAGCAGCTTGCCTTTCCAATTGTCATCAATAATGCCCCGGAGGCCATATTCATGGCCTACAGAGCCATGAGGAAGGATACCTATCCCAATGACGCTGTCCAAGATGCCTTGGTGACTCTTGCATCCTTCAACTGGGTTCCAAAGCAAGTGCCAGAAAACCTGCCTAAGTTCTACTATCAAACCGTGGCAACTATCCGGTATCGGCTCCTGCGGAAGCTGTCGGAGGGAGAAGTTATCTTGTTTCGTCATGAACATGTCTTTCATGATTTGGACGCGTTTTTAATTATGAATGCGTTGCTTCCAGAAAACGATAGTCCGCAGGTAATGTAGAAGAAGAAAGAAGGCGTTCACCTACTGCCTCGTGTTCACAGCACTTTTGTAGTTTGGGTTAACTAGACTATGTGAATGTTTTATCGTTTTGCAAAGAAATGTAATACACCTTCTCTCGCGCCCCGCCACCCGATTCACTCGAACAAGCTCCTAGACTACAGACACAGACTACCACGAATGGACCGACCTTGAGGACGGCAGCTCAAAGAGTGTTTGGCTCAAGCTACGAGAGTAACGTATCCTATTTCTTGTTCTTCCTACTTCTTGCGTTTCGCAAAGAGACAGGCGTCTCCGTAGCTGAGAAAACGGAATCCGGCTTCCTGGGCTTCTTCGTACACTTGCTTCACGGCCTCTCCGCTTCCAAGGAAGGCAGACACCAACAGCATCAACGTAGAGTCCGGTGCATGGAAGTTCGTGACAAGTTCATCGACAACTTTGAATTCGTAGAGATCATTTGGCACGATCATGAGGCTCGTCCTGCCCTTGACTATGTCAGTGTCCGTCTTTCCTTCGGTTAGGGCTTTCAAAGCTGCCTCTGGACTGATTGTCTGTGAGGCAGCTTTGAGTCCATTCCATTCATTTTGCCCGAGAGAAAGATGTTCGCTGCTATCTACCCCGAGGATCTTCTTCACGCCGCACCAATACAAACTCTCGAGAGTGCGGGAACTAGTGGTGCCAACAACGATCATGCGCTTATTACTTTCAAGGACTTCAACGAGACGGTGGATCTCGCGGACTGGAACATTGAAGCTCTCACCATGCATCTTGTGATTGAGAGCATTGTCCGCTACAACAGGCTGGAAGGTGCCAGCACCGACATGGAGCGACAAAAAGGACATGTTCTCTTCGCCAACCATCTTCAACAGCTCGTCAGTGAAGTGGAGACCCGCAGTGGGCGCAGCAACGGAGCCAACGCCATTTGCGTACACATTGTTGTAGGTAGTTTCATCAGCTTGCTCCGCATCACGGTTCAGGTAAGGAGGGATGGGCACAGAACCAACAGATTTGAGCACTTCAGCAAGCGTAGCACCAGGGTCTGCCACGATGCATTTAACAATGCACTCAGTGCCGTTTCCATTGCTCTCTTCATCTTCAATCCATGGTGCAATGACTTCAACAACTTCGAACTTGAGATCTTTTCTGTTGTCATCAGTAAAGATCTCGCCAACAGAGACACCTTCCTTCCGAAGCATTACATTGAGACGAGAACCTGAACACTTTTCTGACACGACGTCCCCAAGATCCAAAATCATGAGTTCGATACTACCGCCTCCTTTGGCCCCGACAACACTGAGACGTGCATTAGCAACTTTGCTTTCATTGAAGACGATATGAGCGCCTTCTGCCAACGACGGGAAAGCATCGGAGAAGTTTTCAAAGTGAGAGACTTGCCCCTTACTATCCACTTGCACGAGACGCGAACTTCCTCTGGGGTTTGGTGGGTATTTGGCAATCGATTCTGACTTCAGACTGTAGCTAAAGTCATCCATCGAGATCGGCTCACTCTCCAAGATGTGGTTCACAGCACGGGCTGCCTCATAGTCTTTGCTGGTGACCTCATTTGCTTCGAACGTGAAGAATTCGAGATTGACGTCAACTCCATCTACGCATTCGTGCGAGAAAGACATATTCGCATGGTGATCCATCTCAGTCGACCAATCATTGACACTATTGGCAAAGCTCAAAGCGTCGTCGTAGTTCTTGAAGTGAATTGTTCTGACCAGAGATCCACTCTGACGAGTCCATGCAGACTCGATGTCGCTGGTGGAGACTGAGCGGCGCCAAGCGGCATCCGCTACGTTGCGAAAAAGACGGCCGACACTCAGGGGTCCAATGCCTCCAGGAACGGGACTGTATCTTGCCGCAACAGAGCTCAAGTCACCTTCAAAGTCTGAAACCAAACACCCTTTGTCTTCAGCGAAGGTAGTTCCAACGTTGATGACCTCAGCACCAGGTTTGAGCCAGGAAGATTGAAGCAGACCCGGCGAGCCAGCACATGCAATGACTAGATCCGATGTCTTTACAAGCTCTTCAAGCTTCGAAGATGGGACAGCAGAATGTGCTGTGGTCACAATGGCGCCTCTTTCACGGAGCATATGCGCAATGGGGGACCCAACAATACGGCTTCGACCAACGACAAGTACATTCCTGTTCTGAAGCTCCACGTTGTGCTCATCGGCGAGATCCAGGACAGCTGCAGGAGTGACTGGTGGAAAGGGAGTAGAGTTGGGCGAAAGCTCCGCCTGACCAATGTAGTGCGCCCCATCGACATCGCGTGTAGCACAGATTGCATTGTACGCCTTGGCTGCATCAATATGGTCCGGCAACGGCCACATCAGCTGAATACCATCAAGGTCTCGAACAGCGTAAAGCTGGCTGAGGAGTTCTTCCGTTGTCGTCCTTTCGGGAAGCGAGACTTCTGTGACATCAAAACCATTTGCTTCTCCACACGTAGTCTTGTTGAACCAACTGTTCTGATCATTGCTGTACAGGTCGATACGGCGAGCACCATGTTTGTACCT
This sequence comes from Herpochondria borealis, assembly GCA_032274145.1. NCBI lineage: Eukaryota > Rhodophyta > Florideophyceae > Ceramiales > Ceramiaceae > Herpochondria > Herpochondria borealis. The sequence goes on along the minus strand of JAVCKV010250161.1, from coordinate 4,665 downwards.
TGGCAGATCACCAACGGTGATGACAGCGACGGAAGGTTTGCGGCCATGGGCAAGAGCAAAGTTCTGCGCCGACGTTTTCGCCGTTTCCAAAGATTTGTGAGCAAGCTCGTTGCCGGCTAGAAGCTGCGAAGGAGGCTGCCAGATCTTAGTGTCAACACCGAAGCTGTCGCCCTGGGGGCCATTGCCACCTTGAGACTTCAAGAGCCAGTCTGTGGCTTCATGGAATCTCTCGGGATTGATGACGCCGTAACGATCACCTAGGAAGGTTTCCTTCACGAAATCACAACAAAGACCCACACTCTCGACCATGTACGACGAGGATGCGTCCCAGTGGTCGTTGTTTTCGTCGTCCAAGCCTAGAATCTTTCGTGCTTCGTCAACGCTCTTGGCAGCGGACTCATGATCTTGAATCGCCAAGCGCCAACCCTCAAAGGTCGCATCGAGAAAGGTCTGGATAATTTCACGCTGATCATGATCCACCAGGCCTTCTTCCGTTGAGAACAGCATCTGAGAATATCCGAGCTTGGCTCCATTCAAGCCTTCAAGAGGAACAGCATCAACCACGTCTTCGCCCATCTGGCGAACAAGTGTTGGTACCTCTGTGGTAAGATACGCCTGGATGGCGTTGTACTCACCAGACTTGAGGTCCTGAATCTTTGTAGCGCGAGGACTTGCATGAACCTTGGAGCCATTCTGATCAGCGAGAATTCTTTCCAACAGAGAAACCGTGTCTTCGTGAGCACCCACCGACAGACTGGTGTTGTTGGACGAGTCGCTGAGCGACGCCAAGCACAACGGGGATCTACGAAACATGGCTGCGATGGCTTTCAGCTTGAGATTGGGATCCTTGTAAAGCAAAGGGATAAAGATGTTCTGTTCGACGGAACCAATGGTCGGGATCGATTTGTTCAGATTCGCATAGTCACGAACTCTCTGCAGTTCTTGACCCACCGGGCAAATAGGTAAGAACTCGGGCTTGAGCCCATTCTTCTCATAGAGATTGTTGGTAAGAGCAGAAGCCACGCCAGCAAATTGAGGGGACATGTAGTAGTCAAGCTGTACTGCGACTGTCTGCAGCAAGCGTTGGGAATCATGAGGATAACCTCGCGAAGAAGCCCGCATCAACGTTGCGCGGGAGAGTGACTTGGAAGAAGAAAATCGAATCATGATATAGCGTAGTTTTATATCGTCAGTAAATGATGAGTTGGAACGTGAAAAGGAGCAAGACGGTATTTCAAGTCTTCAGAGTGGAGTTCTCGTGCTAATGGATGAGAGCACGTTGAGAGCGGCGCGTTTGAAAGAACTCCAAAGGAAACGCGCGGTGGTAGCTCGTTAACAGACGATGACTGACTCGATGGTTCGAGGAAGTGAGACTCTAGATCCTTTCTTGCAAGGTGTGCGATTATCTCGTCGGTAGATGATGTTCCGGAACTTGGACGGAAGCAGGACAGTATTTTGAATGTTCAGAGCGGAGTTCTCGTGCTATGAATGAAAAGCACGTTGTGAGCGGCGTGTTTGAAAGAACTCCAAAGGAAACACGTCGTGATATATCTGGGACGATGATTTGATGGGCTGCAAGAAGTGAGACTCAGTCAAGCAGGGGCGGAGTTCTTGTGCTGGACAGGGCAGCACGTGGGATCGGCGCGTTTGAAAGAACTCCAAAGGAAACGCGCTGCTTATCTCGTCAATGGATAAATCTGTGCAATGCAGTTGTTTCTGCAATGGGATGCAATGCAGTGATGTTGCTAGTGGTATCTGTATCCTTGCTGGCTGATCAAAATGTGAGGTGGGGTTGCGAGAGTAGCGGCTCAATCTCACAAACGTTGAATGAATCAAAAAATGACGTTCGTACTTAGGTTTTGTGTTCGAAAGCGCCTGTGATTCAACCGAAAGCACCCCCCGGCCTGTGTCCACGACTAAAATTTCCATACGCGATCAGCTCATTCCAATCTATTGCTCTGCTGTTGCTTCTCACAGCACTCTCCCTGAGCTCATCGAGGGAGCGTACAACGAATCTAAACAATGCCTTCCACCGTCACGTATGAAGCCAACCCAGAAAACTTCCTGCCAACTAGCTGCAAATCCAGCCTCTTCGTTGGGTCTGACTGGGTGACTCACGACGGAGTGAGCCTTGACGTGCAGGAGACCAAATCTTCAATCATTATTGTTAGCAAGACAATCCATTATATTTTATCGGCTCGTCATTGGGTTGACCGTGAGCGTCGAGAGCGTTGTCATATGAGGTATCGAAGAATCCAGACCTCGAGAGTCGAAGTCTTCACTGAGTTCTCTTCACTGCGCGCCCTGAAGGTGGGACATCGCTTCTTCTTATCAAGGTCCGTCGGGCCTATTGGAGCCCTCGAGGCTTTCAAAGAGTGCATCAACCAGGGCCCTTTCTCTGAGTCTACACGGAAGAAACGCTGGTTTGAGTTGGTGATGCCAGGTGATATTTTAGTTGACTTCATAAAGGGACTTTGCACAATTAATGCTTGTGGCGGATATGCGTCTTGCAATGTGAGCAGAGCAACTGGAAGCTGGTATATGGTCTTCAATGTGATCATCCTTGGTCCACCGGAGGCACCTCCTTCGCCAACAAGAGACAGCAACAATTTGTTTGAGTACCACAAAAAATCTCCAAACCAAGCCAGAAAGACTGGCAAGATGGTGAATGGCGGTTTCCTCACATATGACATTGACGACCAATTGTATGCCACCATCACAACGCCCACTTCATGGGGAGAAGGTGGATTTCCGTATTACACTCAATCATCTTCGTTCGAAGTACCCTGCAGAACAACAGGTCACAAAGTCATCATTGCGACTGGAGAGATCCAAGAGGTGGAAGAATGTCACACACTTGAACGTAGCCGTCCCCTGTTTGAATGGACATTACAAACCCAGCGCACTGAATCATCATCCAAATCAAAAAAGTGCGCCACGATCGAAAAGGTATACGAGGCAGGTGGTGACCGCTGGCACCGCAACATCTTTTCGATTCTCGGTGCACAAGTGTACGATAACATTGACAGTCGATACGTGCGCTTGCTGCCAGCAATGAAGAAGGAGCTAGACAAAGCAGTAGGGGCCTTGCCGGCAATCAAAGAAGAATCGTGCAGATCCATTCACGTTGTCATGATTGAAACCGCCGAGACGCATAATGCGGGTTTCAAAGGAACCCATCCACTCTATCGTGCAGTACCCATTATTGCAATTGACGGTCGATTCTACGACCTGACTACTCTTGAACGACTGGATATCTTCCTTGATCACAACAATGAGAGGTTCAACAGGCGAAGACACAGGTACTTGAAGATGACTTGCTGATCAGCAGTCAAGCTATATTCAGCCACTGTATTCATTCACCAGCAGTCCTACAAGTACGTGATAATTGCTGAGCTCCACCAACACGAACTTTGACTGAACAAACCTCTGAAGCGCTTCTACCAATCAACTCAAGACAGCTATTGTGCGCCAAGCTTGCTACCCGCGAGAGCAAAGATACAATCCTCTGCTACGAATCTCTAAAGCCTGCCGAGAGAATTGCTACAATAGGTCTAAGCAGCAACTAACTCTTACGATATCAGTTAATACGTTGGATCGGGAGCCGTCCATCCCATGGATTTGGCCTTGTTTGCTAGAACCTGCAAACGCTTACGATTGACATCGAGATCCGATTCACCAATACGCGATGCAGACTTGATATTGACTGTTTGACCCGAAATTTCAATCTCCAAATCGTCCACAAAGGGCTTGCCACCATTGAGGAACTTGGCAAAGTTGCCCACCCCGGAGGTGTACTCGACACGCGCCGATCCACTCTTGACGTCGCCTTGCGCTACTTTCCAACCACCCAAGTCAACCTTGTCTTGTCCCTCTTGTGGATACGAGTTGATAATCTCGTCCATACCCTTGGCGGCATCCGCGCCACTGGGTGCTGTCCAAGACGTGGCAATGCAGTTTTTGGATTTGGGAGGACAAGGGCTCAAGGCGTTGCTAATGCCTGGTGACAAGACAACGGCAGCAGCAGCAGCCACGTTGCCCAGCATGGCACGACGAGATTGCGCCGGTGAGACATTGTATGCTTCCGCAGAGGCAAGGAGAAGAAGCGATAGAGCAGTGATCTTCATGGTGCGATTTGGATGATGATTATTCGTTCTTGTTGTTGTTGTTACAACAGTTGTTCTTGTGACTACTGTAGCTAGCTAGGCATTCATGATGTGACGAAAGATCGGAGGGTGATGCGTGTGCGATCTTTGAGGGTGTCAATTTAGTCGAAGTAATCGACTACCGGATTGCCTACTGTATACTGTTACTTGCTGCTGTTTGTGAGGATGAATTTGGAATTTCAAATCGGCAATGATCACTAATCAGAGATCAGAGTATATTTTGTTGCGGCCCTTCATCTCCTCTATCATCATCATCATAATATCACCATGAGACCACTCCCTCAGAGACCTCCCTTGTCTGCTGGCAGTATGCACTTGATGGAATCAATGAGCAATCGCCGGCGCAAACGTCGTGTTCCACCGCGTTTTGCTGGTACTGCTCCATCTGCCCTTAGTACTCGACAAGTCCGTGTGATTCTAGCCTTGCTCGTGGTGTTGGTGGTTTGCATCCTCATCGAAGTTTTTCTTGTGGACAGTGTCTTTTTCCGAGGTGGTAGTA
>JAVCKV010250050.1:0-15430 GCA_032274145.1 Herpochondria borealis | reverse complement strand
ATCAAGCATTGCTTCGAGACAAGAGAGAAACAAACCTGAGCCTTCTTTGCAGCCAGTCAGACTCGTGACAAGGAAAGTTTGACAGACGAAGGTGTAGAGAAGATTCTGGAAGATCTTAGCAAGACGTTCGACTACGTGCGCCACAACTGGTTCGAGGTATGCATCTATTAGATCAACTAGTCTCTAGTAGAGAGGCGGGTAGACTAATAGTTTCGAGGTTCGCGTTTCCAGTTTTATGTACATGTGGACATACAGATCCTGCGCGGCGCATCTTTCCGTAAGCCAAACAGACGTTGGAACAATATTTGACGCGATCTTCGAATGGATCTGGTGTTCGACATACGAGTTGGTGAGCTTCTTATCGATTCACCTCTTTCGCCCAACAGTCACACAAATCAATTGAACAAGGGCCGAGACACAGGCATCCAGAACGATGGACGATTATCCTTTCGATCTAGGATCTTACACGCGACCGGTGACAACAACCTCGGAAGCGGCGCAACTCTGGTTTAACAGGGGGTTGATTTGGTGCTTCGCGTATAACCACGAAGAAGCAATCGAATGCTTCCAAAAAGCAATCGCGGCCGACGATGGGTGTATCATGGCGTATTGGGGCATTGCCTATGCGCTTGGGCCAAACTACAACAAACCGTGGGAAGAATTCGAGGACGACGAAAAGCCGCAGTGCTTGAAGCAAGCGTCCAGTGCGCTCAAACAAGCCAATAGCCTGCTGGAGCGATCAGATGGGCAAAACTACTCGTCTGTTGAAAAGGCGCTTGTTGTAGCCCTTTGCCAAAGATACCCAAAGGACGAAGATGCAGGGGTTGCTATTGAAGACTTTTCCCCTTTCAACGATACATTTGCAAATGCCATGCGCCAGGTATACCATCAGCATTCCAGTGATCTGGATGTTTGTGCTCTTTTCACAGAAGCCATCATGAATCGTACTCCGTGGCAACTATGGGATTTGAAATCGAACCAACCGGTTGAAGGCGCAGACACGTTGGAAGCAGTGACCGTACTTGAAACTCTGTTCCAGAACCAAAGAGCATCTTGGGAACATGCAGGATTGTTGCACATGTACATTCACCTCATCGAAATGTCGGGCACCCCGGAACGTGCCCTTCGGCATGGAGATGCTCTGGTCTCTCTGGTTCCCGACGCTGGTCATCTGGTGCACATGGGGACTCATATCGATGTACTTTGCGGAGACTACCACAATGTCGTGGTTCGCAATCAAGCGGCTGCCCTTATTGATAAAAAGTTTGTTAAACATGCGGGCGCAAACAACTTTTACTCCATCTATCGATGTCACAACTACCATTTTGTCATTTACGGAGCCATGTTTCTTGGGCAGCCTGGTCCTGCCCTTGACGCTGCCAATGCTTTGCAGTCATCCATACCGGCGGAACTACTTGCATCTCTTCCTGATTGGTTTGAAGCCTTTTGTTCTATGAAACAGCATGTCTTGATACGATTTGGAATGTGGAAAGACTTGCTTGATCAAGAGCTTCCAGCTAACGCTGAATTGTACTCTGTTACCACTGCCATGATGCGCTACAGCAGAACAGTTGCTTTGGCCAATCTACGTCGCATCGCCGAGGCAGAGGCGGAGCGTGACCGGTTCCGGGAGGCCAGAGCTGCTGTCCAAGATTCCCGCATGTTGTTCAACAACACCTGCAAGGATCTTTTAGAGATTGCCGAACAAATGATGCTTGGAGAATTGGAGTATCACAAGGGCAATCACACGAAAGGATTTGATCATTTGAGGAAGTCTGTTCACCTCGACGATAACTTGCCATATGATGAACCCTGGGGTTGGATGCAACCAACGCGACATGCTTTGGGGGCACTATTGATCGAAAAAGGACAGTACCAGGAGGCAGAAGCTGTCTACCGTGCTGACTTGGGCTTGGAAACAAAGGACAGTACGGCATTACCAAGAGCTTGTCAGCATCCGGGAAACGTCTGGAGCTTGCATGGATTACACGAGTGCCTGTCGCACCGCCAAGAGTCAGTCGAGATCTTGTACATTCAAAGAGCTTTGCAGAAAGCCAAAGCTCGATGCCATCTGCCGATACTTGCTTCCTGCTTCTGCAGACAGTCGAAGTCAAAGACGTAAACGATGGGCTTGGTGGCTGGAAGAATCTCTACTAGAGAAGCCTACACTAGTACATATATACATGTACGTTTAGTAGCTTACGCCTTGACATCTGCATCTAAGTTACTCAACACTCTCCAGTAACTCGCCGATTTGTACTACTAGTAGCTGAGCGAAAAAACAGGGTTCTCAGAGCACTTGCTGCGCTCCTCTATGCTAAAAACGTTCTCTATGGTTTCTACAAATGCCGACCGAAGAAACTCCTGCACCATGCAAAATCATTGCATGGTGCCAGCGGAGGAAGGTCATGCAGCAGGATTGGCGACTGCAGTCTGTTGAGCCATATGCCAGAGTTTCTGTTGCTCCTGCTCGTCTGTCTTTCGCAATTTGATCTTCTTTAATAGTCTATGCACAAAGTGTGAGACCTTTTCATGAGCTGTGTGAAGTTTCATGCGATCAAGCGTTCCTTGTCTCTTCCTCTTGGCAATGTTGATCTGCTTCACGATTTGCTGAATCTCTCTCTGAGTGTTCCCAGAGTCTCGCAGGCGATCCATTCGCTCTCTCGTGGTCACTTTGATCTCCTTCATCGATCTACGAGGAGGATGGTGTTTCTCGAATAGCTCAACGCTCAAAGACTCCATCTCAACATACTTCCAGCCGATACCAATCCCAGGTCCTTTGGAAACACCTGGATTGTCTGAAGCCGTCATTTCATACTCCCTGATTTCTATATCACTGAACATGACTCTTGAAGCAGATCTCTTCGTCGTCGTCGAGTTGGACTCGTCCATTCCCTTGCCGACAATGCTCTTCCTTCGAAACATCTGGGATGATCCGCGTCGCATTCGTTTCACGCTTTCTCGGAGGCTGCTGCTGCGTCTTCTTGACCGCGGCTGGATTGATTTCAAGGAATCCTCAAGGGTTGAGACCTTCATGCAACTCTGCCTGCTGAGCTGCCCCCCGACGGGCTTCTTGACCTCGTTGGTAATGTCATGGCAAGACCTGCTAACTTGATTCATTGAGCTTTCCATCTGATTGCGACAAGCGGTCATCGCGTGTAATGAAGATTTATTATGAGAGGCTTAAGTCTACCAACTGCTGTGAAAGATGCGTTGGTGAGGAGCATTCAGAACAGCATTCTGCGGCGTTGTTACCTGTATACAGCAATGTTACAGCTACTTGAAGTATTTAGTTGAAGTCGGACATACATTTATCCGCCACGCACACTTTGTGTAGAAATGATGCAGTAAGTTGTAAATCTGCCCTGACGCACAAGTTCCCACTTTGTTTTTGGAAGCTGAGTATTTTACAGAACCCGGAGAACCAGCCTTATTATCGACCCTGATCCGGAAATTCGGACTCAAACGGCAGTATTCGCCTCCCGTAGAAACTCTCGTAGGTTGGGAGGGGACGGACAGCCGCCAGATAGATCGAACCCCAATACTGGTACTCGGAGTACACTACTCGTACAGTACCGCCGGGTACATTACACTTGGTCCAGTGTCTCAGAAATAACAAGAAAATAAAAAAACTCTTCATCACCATGACGACGTTACGGCAGTTTCGCATGACCGATTTGCTCAAGTTCAATAATGTGAACCTTGACGTGTTGACGGAGACCTACAATATGCCTTTCTACATGTCGTACATGTCCAAATGGCCAGAGGCGTTCACAGGTAAGCGCGTTCGTGTAGTGAGGTTTTGCAGCACCTCTGAATACTGCGATACGGTATTCTGGTGAATAGCCTTCTTCTATTCATTCTGCGACATTCACTTACTCAACACGTGCATTCTTCTCTCATTTTCAAGTCGCCGAGTCTTGCAGTGGTCAAATCATGGGCTACATGTTGGGCAAGGCCGAGGGCGAGGACAGGTTGTGGCATGGTCACGTGAGCGCCGTGACGGTGGCACCGGATTATCGACGCCTCGGATTGGCGCGCACGCTCATGGACGATTTCGAAGACGAATGCAAACATCAATACAATGCCTACTTTGTTGATCTCTTTGTTCGTGCCTCCAATTCGTTGGCGATTCAAATGTATCAGAAATTTGGGTACAGTGTCTATCGTCGGGTGCTTGGATATTATTCAGGAGAAGAACCGGAAGATGCGTTTGATATGAGAAAGGCATTACCACGCGATGTCAGCAAGGAAAGCGTCATACCACTTGATTATCCTATACGACCGGAAGATCTGGAGTGGTAGCCACGGTGGTTGTGCTACTATACCAGGAGGAGCTTCTTGGATTCATGTTGATGTAGCGGTAGATGACAAGTCCTTCGGGGTCTATAAGCACAACCACAACTGAAGTTTGTTTTTTCTATGTAGAATAGCAACAGTACACGCACCTGGGGCTAATTATCAGAGAGAGAGAGAGTCTCTCAAAAGCGTTTGAGATGTTAACTTCAAACTATCTCGATTGCGCGTCCGCGCAGGAGAGTCAACAGACGTATTGACTCGCGTGTCACTTTAGCTGTAGTAGTAGACCATCTCGCCTCTAAATTGACTCACGAGATAATCATCTGCATTGCTTGAGAGCGATTTGTGTTAGGGTTCAACCAGAGTGCTTGCTCGCAACCACGTAGTCAGTTGCTTCGAAACAAGCTCTGTTTCCATCAACACTTTCCGTCTAGCACCGACTTCATACACTCCATCTGTTGTGGTAACTTGTCTACTTCACATTCAACATCCTCGACAGTTGCAGTGCGACGTTGGAAAAACGTGCCACTCACTTGTCCAGTTGGCCGGATGCCCATACTCCTTGTATGTTTTGGTCTTGTAAAAGCCACCCTTGGAGGAGGAAAGGTTGGTCCACTGGTATTGATGTGGTGTTGGATATTGATACTGCTTGTGTTGATAGCGTCGATGAACAGCGCTTAAGGTGGTTTTCGTGGAATCTGCTTGAGATTTGGTGATACGACCCATGGCGTGACTCCCCATGAAATCGGGACGGAACCAATCGGGCCAACTGGAAACCTTGAGCCACAGATAATCTAATCCAAACATCCAATGCAAAATAGCATTCCCCACATCGTGCGTGACGTCAAATTCGAGACATTGCAAGACGAGACCATTGAGCTGCAGTGCCGTGGAGAGGTGGAGCAACGTGTGTTTGGGATAAATCACGGGTTGTCCCCAGGGGTACTTGAAATCATTGTTGCGAGAACAATAGTACGTCATGTTGGCTTGTGGCAAGTACCCCATTTGTCCCAATTCTTTCGGAGGCATCCCAGAGAGCAGCACGTAGTGCTTCTTCGATAATGCATCCAGAGAAAAAATACCAGAGAGATAACTTTGGAGATAGCCATGTCGGAGATAGACGTCATCGTCGTAGAATGCGTAGAAGTCAAACTCTTCCTCCACCCCGTTGTAATGAAGCACCTCCAGCAATCCCTTTTGTTGTTTGCAACATGGACTTTCGCCAAACTTGCCCTCGGGGCAATCAACAAAGATGGGATTCACTCTATTCAAGAGGCGCCATTGTGAATTATCAGACTGCAATAATAACTCCTCGTATTTGGTTTCCCAGATATCAGACAAGACCACAAAGAGACGCTGATGGGGAGGAAGATAGGTTTGCACAGCACCGAATATCATCTCCTCAAAGCGAGCCGTCTTGTTCAAGTGACAAAACGTAATGTACGCAATGCGAGGTTGGATGTTCGACGTCGATTCCTGCTCTCGATCAATGCTACTCTGCAGCAACGTTTTCGAATTTTCGAGTGGGAGCGGGAGTACAATGGATTGTTCGGCTGATGACCTTGCGGGATGTGTTGTAGTCTCTGATGTTGCACTTCGAAAAAGGGATAGCACAGCCACAAGAATCATGGACAAGAGCAAGATCCAGCTACATGTACGTGAACGTGTAGTCCATACCAGTCTTCGATCACCCTTCCTCTGGGGCTTTCGCCTAGATTTGGCGAGAACTGTGCGTGGCATGGTTCACGCAGTATGATGGGCGCATGCTGAGCAGAGTCGTCGTTCAATCATCATCGTCGGCGATTTGTTTCGTGGTGTTCAAGATTGAAAGTAGATATTAACGTTATTGTAACGTTTGAAATGCTTACTGGTCGCTACAGTACCGGTACTGCTGCCGATCCAAATTTGACACCTGAACTTCAACTCTCAAAGGGCATCACACTCTCGAGCTATCATCAGCCATGGCTCGACAGCTTAACTCCTTCACTACGTCTACACGTACAACATCAAGGACTTGTATATGGGTATCCTTGCTGATACTTGTCTTACTGTGCTTTTTAATTGACGCCTCCCATGCTTTTCAGTCCCCAGTCCAACGGCCGCTTCAGTCAGGGAATCGATCACCGTTGCATCATCCGATTATAACAAGATCGCCGTATCATGCACCAAACAAAATCTCTCCAACAGCAACCACTGCCAATCTCTCCAGAGGCGTCCAATCCACCACCACCGCTTTAAGCCTCCTCTCTCCCCTTCAAGGCGATATCTTGAGAACGGCGATTGGAGCTGTTGTGGCCGCCAAAGTGGCCCAATCGGGGCTAAAAAAACAATCGCTAAGAACATCAGGCGCCTTATCCGCCTTTGCCGTGGCTTCCCTAAGCCTTGCCTGCTCCCTCCGATCCGGTATTACCCTTTTATTTTTTTATTGGACATCTTCCAAATTGACTAGAATTGGCGCTTCCACCAAGAAGACTCTGGAAGAAGATTACAAAGTGGGCGGCAAACGAGGCGCCAGTCAAGTGCTCGCCTGCAGTTTGATTGCGATTGTGGCCGCCATGGCCCGTCGCTTTCTGGTGGGACCCGATTCTCCTCTCGACTTTATCACTCCAGTGGCACTGGGAAATCGCTTGACGTTGGCCTTTGTGGCATTCTTTGCTTGTTGTGCTGGCGATACTTGGGCGTCGGAACTTGGAGTTCTGTCCAAATCAAATCCTCGACTGGTTATAAAGCCTTGGAAGAAGGTGGCACCTGGAACCAATGGGGGTGTTTCCAAAATTGGATTGGCCGCAAGTGCTGCGGGTGGATTGGCCATGGGATTGATGCACGGGCTCTGTTTGCCGCTTCAATATTCACTCAGTCAAAGATTGCAAGAGACGCTGGCTCTGGGAGTGGTAGGATTCATTGGAGGATTGGGAGGGTCTTGGTTGGATAGCATTTTGGGTGCTACCATTCAAGTTTCTCACTACGATCCTGTCGAAAAGATGATTCTCAAGAAACCCAAGGAGGGATCCATCAAATTGGGATTCTCCTTGCTGTCCAATGAAATGGTCAATGTCGTCTCCACAGCCATGACGGCTGTACTGGCTGCCATTTTTGCCAAGCCACTTCTGTCTTTGGTTCTTTGAAGACAACGGGTACTACTGTAGCTAGCCTGAAGATTATTAAAGTTATAAAAGATCTTCAAATCCTACTAATGAAAAACAACAATCTAAACAGCTTTTATACAATCCAGGCTTTTATACAATTTGCATTGATGGTGGACGCAAACAATGATCGAGTTTCTTAATACTTGGATGGTTTGGAGCTGGCGCTTTCTTGTCTCGGATCGGATTGGAGGTGAAGATGCTACATACTCCCCAATCAGTTCAACTCGGCGATGAAAAGACCAACATTCTTTCTCTTGTGGTTGTACATGTAATTGCCGATCCGCCTCAATTCTGGTCTTGTTGGTCATCGTCCCCAGAGAATGTCGATTTGAGAGGATATTTGTAGCCTGCTTGTATGACATCTGGTACTGGAGTGTAGTCTGCGTTGCTGCAGCAAGTGTTGCGATACGCTCCGTGATTCTCGAGAATTGCGCTAAGAAGGCAGAGGGAGTACACCACCCAAGCCACACACAATGGCAAGGCCAACCAATACTTCCTAGTATCGACTTTCCAGTCGGGCGCAGCGGCCGGCATGAGCCGAAGCGGCCGCCACGAGACAAACAGTTCGCCAGTACGCGGTGATTCCAAAGGGGCCGCTCAGAGTTGGTGGACTGTATTGCGGCATTTGTTGTAGTCGAACACCACGATTGGAGTGCATTGGTGTTCGCTTTTCTCATCGCGGCGTCGCGAAGCGTGTTTGTCTGGCCGTGGCTGTCAAGTCATGATGGATAGCGCGTGAGGAAACGGATCTACTCATACAGGTGCAGTACTCTGTACACAATCCTCTGTATGCGCAGTCTCGAGATTTCAGGATTGCGCATCGTGGCAGACTCGCTTGCGTCTGATCTGAGGTCTGATGAGTTTCTCACACCCATCAAGATACTATAGCAAAAGTTCGGGAAGGATCAGCTCCACCAGAAGGTGAGTGCTATCGGAGGGCAAGCCGAGAGAGAGGCGGTTTCATTCCATCGCGATTGGAGCGTTTTGAGAGGCTGTCGGGAACAAGGCTCTAGAGGGACTATGCCATGGACTGTACAGAGTGTCCAGTCCTTGAGGAGACAAGGATATAATAAAGTGAGCCAGGTCAGGTTGAACACAATGCTGGTTGAAGGGCAAGCCGAGAGAGAGGCAGTTTCATTCCATCGCGATTGGACGTTTTGAGAGGCTGTCGGGGACAAGGACTAGACAGTTATGCCCTGGACTGTACAGAGTGTCCAGTCCTTGAGGAGACAAGGGTATAATAAAGTGAGCCAGGTCAGGTTGGTTGAACCTACCAGACTGTCACAAATTGCGAACTACGACAGAGCAGCGGGCCCTATGCAATGTCTCGCAGTCGGAGACATTCAAGGTAGGTGTCCAACCAGTTACTGTAGGTCTATGTTCGTGTTAGTAGCTATTGCCAATTCGATTCGTCCACGCATCCACTTGGGTAGATCATGCACCTGCTCCTGGTTGATTCATTCGAAGTGGTTTGGGCAGACTGATATGATAGATAAGCCACCTTGTGCCGTACAAGTTTGATGAACTTATTTCCGCCAAATCCCAAGTTCGTAGTTGCCTATTATATTCGTACAGTACAACTTCGGTTATGCCTAGCTACGCGATGATTTCTCCCTGAAGGAACGCCATGGTTGTGTTAGAGCTTGCGTGCACGCAAGGTAGTTGATCTCAAGCATTGTTGTGAGTTGACCTACCAGGTGCGGTCTAGCACCTCATCTACGAGAGATTATGACATACCAGCGTTTCATTGCCAGGCCAGGCAAGGAGAGATCACTCCTGAATGAGAAGATCTCTCTTTGTTCGCGTGCGCTCTTCAACACTGGAGATAGCAACGCCATCATCTATGCATGAAGCGGCTGAGCGTTCTTTTTCTTTATGAGCGATTTGGACTCATACTGCTCTCTAGCGTTGCTAGACGGCGGCAACAGCAGGTGGACCGCCGGCCATAACGAGATACAGAGAAGGCACGCACACCCTTCAAAGTGTTACGCGTGGGATGGGCGGAAAGCTCGATATGGAATCGAGTCCTCGCTACGGATACAGCTGTCAGCAGTCGTTATGATGTCTAGGCAACCGGCGTTGTTAGGCTATAATCGTATTTTGTTTGGCATATCAGAAGCAATGGCATTTCCTCAGGCCATCCAATTGGGCGATGCAGACACATTTGCTGTTGGAGCAGCCGCGCCGGTTTTGAAATCAGAGAAGAGGGAAAATCGTTCGATATGGCATTCTTCACCGCTCTCCTGTCCTACAGACCAGGAAATTTCATACCAGCAAGACGCATCAGCTTGCGCTGCTGCTCCTGGTGTTGTAAGCGAGCCATCTGACCTTCAATTGCAGATCGACGGAACTGCAAGTCTCGCAGCATAAGAGCACGCTCAGCAGGAAAGGGAGGAGGGAGAGGCGGCGTTTGCGAAGAAGGGGTTTCACTTGGCGGCAAGCTTGCTGTTCCGAGGAGTAGAGGATTAATATGATTGTTCGCGGTCAAGTCTTTGATAATGAGTTTGCGCTCCTCGTTTTCTTTGTTCAAACGTTGCAATACTTCAGCCGCGCAGCGCAGCAGGTCCTTTCGGTTGAAGATACTGCTAGAGCTGTCATCTATTGTGGTTTCTTTTCCTGACATTAGTGACGGCTCAATCTTGTACACCAAATCTGAAAGTCGATCCAGCGCCACATTCATTTCGGATCTCCGGTGTTTTTCCCTGAGCCTTTTCTTCTCCGACGAAACGAAACAACGTTTCTTCTTTGCCGGGGGTTGCTTAGAGGCAGGTTGTGACATCTTGGTGCTTTTTGTTGAAAGTGATCCGAGTTATAATAATATTATTACATCGCCAGCACCAGGACAAAGAGAATCTATTTTATGCAAACAGTTTCGCCGATAAATATTGGCTGTTGAACTTACGGAGCAACTCAATCGGAGAAATTTCTGTCGACTGGAATTCTGAGCAGATGCAACAGCATGTAGACTGGATAAGTTTTGTTGTCGGGAAATCCAGAAATATTGTTTTTCGATCTTGTCTTGGCACACTTTACAAGCCTTCGCCTGAATGGCGATCAATATGATTTATCTTCCGACACGTCATGAGCACGATTCACGATTATAGCCTTTCACTTTCGGACATATGCTACAGTTCCACGGGTGAAATAGACCTTTGAACATGGTAGCCTCCAATTTTCTGGATTACCGCTGGTGACGAAAAGCTGTTCGGTCTTGGACGATCGGGAAAGAACTTCCAAAGGATCCTTGTTATGGGCATGCGTACGTGCGAATTTGTAGGAATGTTTCTGGTATGTCGGAATTGCGTCGTAGGAACTAATCCGGTTTTGGAGGTGGTTCGAACATACGCTTCCGTTTCCACTCTGTCCACACCACCTGCCTGTGTACCTATCATGTTGGCTGCCAGAAGTCGATACCGTTTATTTCCGGATATATGATGTGCGACATACGTGGAACGAATGGAATCATCCTACAAGAATGTCCCTCTTCCCTCAATTGCAGGTGATATTCCTGTAAGTATTCGGTGAGAGTCTGACCATGGCCACATGCCACATGGGGTTGGTTCACAGTACAGTACTGGTTCACAGTACATGTGCAGTTATGTGGTACTGGAGTATACACGAACATACATGCAGATAGAAGAAGCAAGTATCCTTATCCCAATTTCTATGGGGAGGGGACTATCCAGCAATCCTCCAACCAGGCTGCAACTCCCAGAATTGATTGAAGTTCCTCTATAGTGAGACTAGTAGTGAGAGGACTGAGATAATGTTGCTGCAGGTGGCAGGGGATCTCAAGTAGGTACTAATATGATTGCCAGACTATTATTTAGGGTTTAAATTTAACACGTAGTATCTGGGAGTTGGGTCGTATAGCAGCCTCTAGAGGGTGAGTTCATGTCTTCAAGCACTTTTGAATGAGACATTGTTACTAACTCCCCTTGTGTGTGTGTGCTGTTGTATCTGCACAGTTTCTAATGGTTCCACTTTTGATGGTGAATTTCCTTTCTCTCGTGTCTTTGGCAAAGCCTTTGCAGATTGTTGTGCCACCAAGTGTGGTGGCTTAAGCCCCTATGTTGCACCTTGTGGTACTGGTGAAGACTACACAAGGGCCAAGATCAACACCCTGGAGGGACCATTCACTATTGGGCATAACACATACTGGAGAAATACTCTCAAGTGGATGTGCTTGCACCTCAAGCCTACAGGATTATAAATGATATACAGAATGTGGAAAAGTCAAACATGTGCATGATGGACCCAATAATGGTTGGAGCCTGCACTGATGCACTCAAAGTAAATGAGAAGAGGAAGATATGCTCGACAGCCATTGTCACCACTGGCTCACGCAGAGATGGATATGGATTCTACAACTCCGTGCACCGAAATGATCATGACAGGCTGTCCTTGCAGTCTGGCTGGAATTTGCTAGCATGTCTACTACAGCTGGATCTACCATGGCCATTTCATAGGAAGAGGGACTATGTTAAGGAATGGATACATTGCTTGTTTGAGTGTGCCCACAACATGTGCATGTTGTCCCTGGAAAAAGTAGTCTCTTCTCCCACCACAACGCCAGATGGTGGAAGCAGACAGTAGTGATGCATGTTGGCTAAATCAACAAACCTGATTTTGGGGTTCCTGAGGTCAAACATTCACTGGAAGTAGTCCATCCCATTGCTCCTCAAAGAGTGTGCTCCCCAACTGATAATCACCACAAACTGGTATTGAGGTATGGCATTAGTGTGGTAGCTCCTGAGGATACCTCCAAAGGTTCCATCTCTGAGTCAACAACACTTAGAGGGACACCTTCTGAATACTCCCCATGAAAACCTCCTAGACCAGACTACACCTGGAAATTACATTCTCCTGTTGAGCTCTCTTCATAGTTTGTGTACTCCAGGCAGGTCCTGTTGGGTATTACATACAATGCCCTGGACTCTAGCATTCTCAGTACTGCATTTACATGACAATTCTTTCGCAGTCCATTGCTCAACATTTCTTTTGACTTGCGGAGGTACCCCTCTCCTTGGTATCCTCCCTCCCGGAGGTTCCGCGAGGGACCAAACCTTCTCAAGATCTCAACTAGATTCAGGAGACATGGAAAGTTGTATTTCGCCAACCAAGAGGCCTTCTTTCTTGCACCCATTGGATAGATCAACTCATCGAAAGAGCAGAACCTATTCAAGTATATCTTTACACACCTCTCCACATCTCCCAGATGGGAATCCTTAATACAGTTGGTCATGAGGCAATATACCAATCCAGAGAGAGCTCTGATGAGCTTCATGGTATGATCAACACTGGTCCCAGTTGGCTCACGAAGAGGGGTGGTCCATTGCTTAACATCTCTTTTGACTTGCGTAAGTATCCCTCTCCCTGGTAACCTCCCTCCCAGAGATTCCTCAAGGGACCAAACCTTCTCAGTATTTCGACTAGATTCAGCAGACATGGGAAGTTGTATTTAGCCAGCCAAGACGCCTTCTTCTTTGCACTCATTGGATAAACCAACTCGTCGAAAGTGCAGAACCTATTCAGGTACATCTTTACACACCTTTCCACATCTCCAAGGAGGGATTCATTCACACAATTGGTCATCAGGCGGTACACCAAACCAGATAAAGATTGGATGAGTTTCATGGTATCATCAACACTGGACCCAGTTGGCTCGCGAAGAGGAGGTGGTTCACCTACTGCTGAGATGTGTTCAGCAACCCTCTCCTTCAGTTCCACAGCAGAACCTGTGTTGTCAAGTCCTCTTCCCACTTTGTTTCACTCTCACAGAACGCTAATAGACTTAAGAGAGCCAAAAAGATTGAGACGCAATCACTAACACAATGAGCCAAAGGAAAAGTGACGTCTACCTACTCCAAGAGACTGACGTCTACCTCCTTCAAGAGACGTGGCTTGAAAGAGATGGAGAGGAATATAAACACCTCACTATACCACATTTCCACCTCTTGCATTCCACAAGGCATCACCTACAATGCAAGGGGCATAGGTATCAATGTTCCCTCGCACCGGGGGGCTATGAACTCTGTCTGTCTCATCAGCCATTCTGCGGCAGTACCGAACATCCTAACCTCTTTCCTGGGCAAGGATTCGGATTTGATCCACTGCTCCATCTGGAGATAGCTTTCTAGTAGGAGCTGCCAATCAAGCTTATGGTTCTTGTTTCGGAAACTGAAATTCTCTTTTTCCTGTTGTTTCTTCTTTCTCCCCTTCTTCTTGGAGGGAGGAAAGATTTCGGTGAAGGCATCGCAATGCAACACTAACAGCAACACAAGGATACAGCCGGGAATTTCGTGCCCCATCAGGTTTGCTCCGCTTGAGAAATCATTGGAGAAGTTAGTCCGTGGGACATCCCGGTCACTTTGTCTTTGGAGGATTTTCCCCATCATCACACAGAGGTTGGTTACTGCTCTGTGACGCTTCAATGAAAGGCTTCCAATCTGGTCAAACACTATTGCCAGAGTCTCTTGTAATGGCCCAGCAGAATAACATGAAGGATCTCTGGTGGGCAGGCACCATGCCGGCCTCGATTGTTGTGAGAACCCGTTCGGATGTGATTGAAAACATTCTTTGGCAGGTAATGCAGCGACCACTTTCGCAGTTCCTTGACATCCCCTTGGCTGCCTCTCCCCGTCAACCGTTTTGTTTTGGAAGGAAGTCTATATTCGAAGTTGCCAGGGTGACCAGCTTTGGACCAGCGGAGCTGCCAAGATCAGTTGATCAGAATGCACAAAAACCCCGCATTGTTAGCATCTAAGACAAGGCGTCTCACAAGCATCAATATTAACTTTATGGCTGAATATCTATATAAAAATACTTATTCTATGCCTTGTAGATGTATTAAAAAGCCGACGTCCTGGTCGACTGATCTTGTCAGCTCCACCAGGCAAGGTATTGGAAGGGTGCATATGAAAGGGGTTGACCGGGTGCGTATTGTGAATATGCCACACAACCCATTCGCTGTCTGTGATGATGAAGGGCATGTACAGTCAGAATACAACATCGTAAATCTTCCCGCGATAGTTGTTCTTCCACTTGAATCCCTTTCGTTGGAGTTCCAGCATACCTGACTCTTTCAAGAGGAAGAGCATCATTGCATGGTAGTCCTGTAGCTTGTAGCAGGAATCTGGGACAACTCGGTCCCCCGCTTTCCTTTTTACTCCTCTTCTTCTCTCCATGTTGGTTGACTCTGTGTCCATGTATCCCAGGGGCTGCCACCCTTCCGGCTTACGGCGTGTCTTCAGGTTGTGGATGCCCAGGCTTATGTTCAGGGGTTCCAGAGTTAGTTTGCCGAATGCATCGATGGCAATCTTATCCATCTGGCTGATCCATGGAAGCAAGATTTCCTTCGTTGGATCTTTGATGAGGTCTTTCCATGTCTTCCTGTAACAGCCACTGGTGTTGATGTCTGCCAGTTCCGTTTCTCTCTCAGGGGGGGTGAATGGATCATTGTTGCGAAAGAGAAGATTATCGTCCTGGTTCAACTGTGGATCTGATAGCAATGATGCTATCATAGCCGGTGCACTGTGGTACACCATTTTGATTGTTGCCCCACATCCAGGGAGCACCATGGACTTCTCCTGCCCATGAGGGGTTGCGTCTTTGCTTTCTCCGTCAGGTTTCTCATAAATGCTGGGCGTTGCATTGGTGCCTGGCTGTAATCAAAATTGATGTCCGATGCCTTTCGGCAGAACTTCATGAAACTATCAAAGGCTTTGGGTGGGGCCTTGATCTTCCTCAGTTCCTTTATCAGTTCTAGCTGGAGTTTGTCTTCCTTTGTGTACGCATCCATTCCAAATTCGTTTTTAGGATCTTCCAACATCTTGGCATATGCCTGCATCACAGCATTTGAAGGGCTATCATCGTCTTCTGTGTTGGCAGATTCCTCTTCTTCGCTTTCTTCTCTTGCATCTTCTCCACCATCATCATCTTTGGTTTCCCTAAATTCTTCTGTGCCCCCACCCCTATGACTTCTT
>JAVCKV010249940.1:0-15431 GCA_032274145.1 Herpochondria borealis | reverse complement strand
ACGCCAGGACTTCCTGCTAGGGAATCTTCAATGTGTACAGAGTATGGCTCTGTCAGTCGATAATGGCGATTGTTTGTCACACTGAGTACTGTACTGCGCAAGGTGATGCTAGGCTTGGTTTGTTTGCTCCCCCAGAGTAATAACTCAGCCGCGCTGCTATTAGCTTATTGTAATCCGAAGGCCATTTGTTGCATGCGTTGAAGAGCTGTGATATCCTATTGATCAAAGAGACTATCGTCGCATGCGATTATGCATGGCGCTTGCTCTTCTTCGTTCGAAGTGGACTCTTGCGGAATGGACTGCTGCTGCTCCAAGGAAACTTCTTTTTTGGTTTTGTATCCACAAGTAGCGCACGAGTCAGTCACACGTGATTGAGTGGCATCGATAATCACCGAGTCTGGCAGAGCTTTGAGATCCAGAAAGAACAGAGAAAGGACGAGGCTGTTGTTCGGGCTGACACTTCGTCTGGGTCGATTTCTCAAACTCGTCCGCGACTGGTTGGTCGCGTTGCGTCGGCGACGACGAGCTATTAGACAACAAAAGAGAAGGGCAATGGGCACCGATCATGCTTCCGAAAAGCAGAAACAAGTTTGGATCATGGTCTTGTTGATGGCTAGCTCTTGGTCGTGTGTGTGCTGAGCAAAAACATTGAGTCGTACTTTGCAAAATGTACCCCGTGGATGAATACAACCCGCAAGATACAGAGTCGCCGAGGGCCAGATGAGGAATATAAGTCAATCGAGGGTTGTTCAACACCAGCAATTTGATTTATTGCATCCTAAGTTGCTTACTCGAGAAATATAGCATCTCTTTGCTGTTGTCATGGCACCCATTGCATATGTAGCACTGTACAGGTGACGCTGTCAGGAACGGCACACGACACGAGATATTCGGGCTCTAATAGAGACCGTTGTGTTTGAAGTATATCCTTCTATTGCGCACAACACAGTCGCGTTTTTAAGCATCGTCGCCCGTCGGTGCATCGTATGTTCTTGCAGATTCTCATTCCTCGTACTAAAAGTAGCATTTTTGTCGCATCCATCCAACGTATACTACTACCGTCCAAAGACTGCTTGCGCAAGTCCCACCAGTCCTCCCAATATGGATCCCACGGCAATCAGAGTAGCTTCATCTTGTTCAAAGACTGGATGAAGCACCCGTTCAAATCGTGCAGACGGTAAGGATACCATGGCCGATCGTATTCGTTCCCGTAACCCCAGTCTTGTCTGCAGATACCCAAACGTTGGTGTGGCGTAGATGTAGTCGTTATTGGCTGCAAACTTTTCCAGGACGCCACGAGCCATTTTTTGTATCAACTCATTGTCGACAACGTTGTTGTCGTTAAAGGGTATTTCGGCGGCAATGGCTTGCTGTACCTTGTCTCGAAACACGTCTCGCCGGGGTCCCGTCAGGAGTGCCTTCCAGAGAGCCTCCGGAGGAAGGATCTCTGTTTCAGTAAAGTTTGCAAAATCGTCGCTCACTTCAGTTTGTCGTTGCAAGAATAATCCTTGAAACTTGTATTTTCCTATTAGTCGCACAGGCTGTAGAGGCCAAAACATGATTTTCAAGGCGAGCGTATCCGTGGCCCATCCCACAAAGGCTCCTCCCAATACGAGCGTCCACGCACGAGGATAGAGGGCATAGGATAGTAATTGTAGTATGCCAAAGAGGAACCCTCCCACGCCACCCGAGGATACCATGAAACTCAACTCCTTCTTGCCGCACGTCAAAAAGAGATTGACAATGAGCTTCGGATTGGCCGCCATGGCTTGCACCACTTGATGCTTTAAATCAATGCAGTCATCTCCAGTGTCTTGTACCAATACAACAGCGCGAGCGATAATGCGAGACAATCGTTCTTTGGTCAAGAGTGATTGTACGAGCAATTGTTTGGTTTCGAATGATAGAAAGCTGATATAGTTCGATGAGTCAGCCTCATCATCCAACACATCCAACACAACGTCTTGACACATGGTCAGCAGCAACTTCTCGTCGTCGTCCGCTACCAACAAGTCTGCAAACGTTGTGGCATCAATTTCTTGCAACACCTCCGCCACATTCAACAATTCCCCCAACAACATGTCGGATATATCAGCTCCCATGCGTCGCACATGTTTGGGGACAATGCCTTGATAGCCCAGCGTTCGTTGAAGAGGATAAAACATCATCCACACGGCAAGCTTGTTGGTGAGAGCATTGCACACTCCTGCTAGAATGGGTATGGTCAAGAAGAAACGCTTGTTGGATCGAATCAAAGCAAGAGCAGCCGCTAGTCTGCTTCGAAAAAAGGCTCCCCTCGAGATGCTGATTGCCATCAAGGAAACGAATGCTGCAACCATTGTTGCAGAGATAATGCTCTTGACGACGACACGCCGAGGGGGTATCTTCTTCCTCTGTCTGGTGGGGGCTGGAAGATCTGAAGCAATGGGGCTCGCCACCATCATGCGGGTTGTTGTTGTGCTCCTGATTCTGTGGGGTGAGCAGCTTTTCGTGATGCTCCTCCTAGGCAGAAAAGACCTCCTTGCATGATGATGCGACAATAGCAACGGCTGCTGAAACCCAGAGACAACAACCGTCATCATGACCAGCATCAACAAACACAGAGACATCATGGTTTGTGTTGTTGTTGTTGTTGTTGTTTGATGATACGATAATACGAGTAATACACGGTAGATCTGTTCCCAACTCCTGCGCCCATCACTTGTGTGCGTTCTTTCTCACCACCTTCTTGGTGTCAAGAGAAAATGTCAATGAATGAGGCTGCGATGACGTCATCGTTTACACGTGTACGCACGCGCATGGCACATGATGTGTCCTATTGGAAGGCAAGGGTTGAAGAAGGAGCGTTATTTGCTAGCTTGTAACATTTTGCTAGCTCCAGAAGGTTGCGGAGTCGTGTGAAGGGCTCTTCGTGTTCCGCCATGTCGATGGAAGGTGTGGTTGAGTGTACGGCTGAGACCTTTCCAATTCGAACATTGAGGGTGTGGATGTCGGAGAGAGAGACGGCGCCAACGGCGCCAACCTCGGATGGTTAAGTAGCGAAACTGGCATTGCTGAAGATGGTGAGCGAGTGAGCGTCAAATTGGGACCGCTTGTCGACGAAACGGGTTTCTGTAATGACTGAGATGGCGAGGAGGGGCGCGTCGACGAAGGAGGACGCTCTAATGTTGGAGCCCCCAGTGACGCAAGAGAACTCTGCATAGATGGAGATAGTGTTGGAAGGAGAGTTGGTACACCAGAATAATATGTGACATCGGTAGCATTGTCAAAGAGGAGACCAGATGAGCCCGCCAGTTGATGACAACCTGTAATAGAAAAGTTGTCAATCCCAAGTCTTGTGCGTGCCGTTGCACGGTTTGGCAAAGCCCACCTGATCTTCACCCCGAGTCGACCCTCACTCAATACAGCATACTCAGAACCCATCCATATGCGAACATTATGATGTTGTGTATTCAAACCATCATCTTGCGTTTCCAACGTCCAGGCTAAGTCTGATGAGGCCTCCTTGCTTCTAGGCGTATCTTCGCCCCCACGAGGACCATTGAACAACCCAAAATCGACCTCTTTAACATTGCCTGCCCCCCAACTCAAGTCCATTCCCAAAGAATACGGAGCATAGTAGTCGGATACGACGTAGAAGTCTAGGGTAATGAAAAGGCCTTGTAAGTCGTTTGGAATGCCCACTTCAATTTGTGGGAAGTCAACGGGGCTGTCAAAGAGGCCCAGTACGTGTGTGTCATTCCCGTCGTCAAACGCCAATATAGTGGTTTTGTTTGTTGTCCAGTTTTCGGTACTGTCCTCAAAGTCGTCAAACACAAGTACCTTGCCGATTTCATCCTCCAAACAAGAAAGTCGTGGGGTCGATATCATGGGTGCTGAAGTTGGAGCTGCCACTTCCCGATCATTGCTTGTTTCGGGAACGAATACTGCCAGTAAGATTGCAGTCAACGTCAAACCAACAATTCCAATAGTACCAAGTTTAGCGCGTTTGCGGCGACGTTGGAGTACGTCTTGGGTCTCGCGAGTCGGCGGGGAAAGTGGCCGTATGGAGGGTGTAGAAGGCGACTGAGACAAGCCACTTTCTGCGACAATAACATCATCATCCTCCAATGGTTCATTCCATTCGAAAGAAGCGAGAAGAGTCCCGATTTCATCAGAGAAGGG
Organism: Herpochondria borealis; assembly: GCA_032274145.1. Taxonomy (NCBI): domain Eukaryota; phylum Rhodophyta; class Florideophyceae; order Ceramiales; family Ceramiaceae; genus Herpochondria; species Herpochondria borealis. Next base: position 11,267 of record JAVCKV010249940.1, on the reverse strand, counting down.
CCACGAGCATGATTGTATGTCGTCCTCGTTTTCGTTTTCGTTTTCTTGGATTTGAGTTGAGTCTATCCTTGATTTTCTGCTTCCTTCCTGGACTTCAGGTATATCGTCTAATGACGGGGGTGGTCGTAAAACGTCCGTCGGATGCGACTCGCTCAACAGAGCTGTGGAGACCACGTGTGTAGTCGGTCCATTCCCCTGTTTGATCTCTGAAAGGACTCCAACTGAGTAGAAATGGTGTTCTGACGCCCTCGAGAACTCCCCAATATATGCTTCACGGGACAATGTAGGCACATGAGTGGATGGTTCGTTTGAGCTGCTACTTGTTTCAGAGACTGCCTCAGGAGCAATACGGTCGGATTCGCCACCATCCGCATCTGCGTATGATTTGATAAAACCCCGCAAAATTTCTCGCATGCACATTTTCCCATCGGGAGGCACAATTTCGTCTTCTGGTGGCTTCTGTACATCAACGAATACATCACGACGCATTATCTCGCAGTTGTTCAGCTGCTCAACTCTGAGGTGAGGTTGAGCATTGTCCTTCTTGTCTGGTTGTTGATGGACTTCAATGGGTGTATCGTGCTTTTCTTCCTCGTCGTCGTCCAACGACTCGCTTCCATCACAGCCTTGCTCATCATTGCTCTGAGCTGGTTGAGGTTCGTCCAGTGCGGGCAGGGGGCGAAGATCCCCCTTCCAAGACCTGAGTACTCTGTTGAATCGATCTTGAACCAAATTCCGAACCTGTTTCGTATTCGAGTTGAAATCGACCCTCACCACCCATACACCATTCTTCTTGATCATGAAGCGTCCACCATCCTGCATCAGCTCTTCGATGACAGTGGTGATGATGGCATGCCTTGAGCGAATGAAGCGGTCATGTTCTGAACTTAGAAACCCTTCCGATTTGGGGGATATAGCGTATTCTGGAGCATTATAGTTTATCAACCGGGTCAACTGTTGTCTTTTTGGATGGCCTTCAGGAGGTCCTCGCCCCATGGGAAAGTCAGCGTCTTTCAATTTGCTCTCAATCATTCTCAAGCCTCTTGATGGTAAGTTGTGTGCCAAAAAGAGCACGATTACGTGCCGCGACTCCGCGAGGTGCAAACAATTGGAAGTGTAGTAGATTTTGTACGGCATCGAACGACGGTGGCTTTGTTCTAATGCGTTCTTCAGTTTCAATAACCCGGATTCTTGAACCGATCCTCATGGTTCGGTTGCACGACTATCAAACAACGACGTCATTTCGCAGGTTGTTCACGGCGTACGGAGGACACTATATTTGATTGGAAGTCTTTTGCCGTTTCATTTTGCTTACCTAGCACGACTGTTTAGCTCGTTGCCCAGTGTCAACCCCTATCAATAAACACTATGATATACTTGTAGGTCATCTAGCCAATCGCCAATTGCATCGTTTGCTTCTTGATTGAGTTCTTTTGTATAGCTCTTCGTCACATCATGGCAATGCCACTCGAATTCCTTGACGGTTGGGTGCGAATGGAGTTGACGAGCCAGCTCCAAAGTTTCCGCATGCTCCAATACATCATCGGAACGACTCGACAAGACCAAGGTGGGCTTGTCACCCAACAAGGACGAGTCCTTATCTTTTGTGGTCGTTGATAGTATTTGATAGTGCAAGTCAGACACAGCTTGAGCATATTGCAACGTCATGGAGTTGGTAAAGATTGGTTTCCACGTCAAATCCCATCGATACAAGAGCCATGTTTTGGTCCACCAGTCGTTCAAACTTCCATAGTGACTGTAAACCTCCATGGCACCTTCGCTAGCCATGAGCATGAGATTAGCATTCTTGAGTAAAAATTCGTTGAAACTTCCGCCAACATGACCCCAATCTAAAAAGGGAGAGTTCAAAATGTATCCATCAAAGTAGTCGTCACCGTCGTCACTCTTGTCGTATTGCAATTTCCGTCGCTTTTGTTGTTGCAATAGATACGAAAAGAGCACGAGTGCACCGTTGGAATGACAATGGGCCACCACCAACTCGTAATTGTTTGGTTGTTGTCGAATATACTGGAGTGCCAACTGCACGTCTTCGTAGAGAATGCCAAAGTTGTCAACATCATTACCAAGGTACACATTCTTGAGAAATCGTCGGGCGCGACCACTTCGACGCGGATCTAGGGCATAGACATCAAAACCCTTTTCGTGAAAGTATAGATCCATCAAGTGTGGATGTGCAAACGAGTCGGACCGACCTGCCAGATACAATACTGCTTTGCGATGCTTTGGTGAGGTACGATGCACCAGCGATGCGAGTTCTCCATTTTCCAGTGGAATCAAGTGTTGTGTCAGTTGCATGTCTGCATGGTCCTGTTCTGTAAAGAGTGGTTGCGAAGCACGCTTCATACTAAGATTCACAACTATACCATTCTCAGCCAGCGTCACGTTGCTCCACTCGTCGTCGTCCAACTCGGGCAGTTCGTAGAGCGTCTGATGGAGCAATTGATAGTGTTGATCGACTTGATTCATTTCCATGATTTGCAGACTCCAACTACGCGCTGTTCCTTTCAGATACGAGACCAACCCCACTCCTTCCCAATTGGAATAGTTTGTCGGAGAGTTCCACTTGGTCGGCCACGTATAGTCAGTGAGGGGACCAGAAAAGTAGATACTAGAAGGTAAGTCAGCATCCACGTGGAGCGTAATTTCGGGATCGGGGTAGTCGGTTCCCATGGATTCGAGGGGCAAGTTTGTGACTTGCAAGATGCGTACCAACATCCACTCCCATTCATACTCCTTCAAGGCTTCCTGAGCTTCAAAGAGTTCTTGCGGAGTCGAGGGAATATGCGTCTCGTCAGTCTTTGCTGCACCAAGAGTCTGGTTGCTTATCGATATCGTCGCTGATGGTGTTATAAAGAGGGGAGGGTGGTGAGTCAACATCACTGCTATGAAGAGTAATATGATGTCGATTCTCCAAGCTAGTCGCGGGCGAGCGCTGATGGGTTGGGCTGCTGTTCTCGTGCTTTTATCCTTCATTGTCGTGTTGCTGCGGTTGTTCCCTTCTTCTAACTCTCCCCCATTCAATACTACTCCAAGAGAGCACTTCAATGAGAGCGAATTTCCCAAGGAGCTAGTGGCGCCCTGGTTTCCTTGACACAACAGCAACGTTGTGTGATTCGAGGTAAAAAGAGAAGGGGGTTGACACGATGCGAAACTGGCCTATTTTGTGACCAAAATACACGATCGAACGCGTGGCGAACGGCGAACTCGGTCTTACTCCCGTGTATTTTTATAAAATCTCTAAGGGGTGTATACGTCTAACCCTATTACTACTGTACGCAATCTTGGTCACACCAAATACTACAGGGAGGGGGTGCTAGTTCTCATGTGTACTTACCTGCTAGAGAGCGTTAGAGGGTGCGGCTAATATATCTTCAATAGTATGGTCTACAGATTGCAGATATCGGTCGATGTATCGATTGTGTCTGCATGTACAGTTTTACAAGCAGTGGCGTCACTCGAATAACTAATTCAATTTGAGCTATCAATCATTATGGACGCCTCCTATGACTTTGGGGATATGTTTATCAACATGTGTGGCCCTGCATACTACTTACTGAGGTCACAAATAAAGCAGTATCCATTGACACAGCTCACTTTCTTGGATCTCACTGAGATCCATTTGACTGGCCCAATAGAATTTGGACTATTGACGCAGCTCGCGCATTTGTCTTTCAGTCAAAAACGTTTCACTTGGATGCATTCCCACGGAAATTGGGTCCTTAGCTCAACCCACTACCTTGGAGCTGGAGTGGGCTCGGCTGGTCGTTCTTGGACAAGACCTGCCTCCATGTACCCAGTGGTACTCACAACGTCCACACTGAACTACCCTCTAGCTATTAGGTTTCCTTGGTAACATCCATTGCGATGAGACAAAACCGGCCGTAACTCAACGGGTTTCGGCAGTCGTGGCAGCTTCCTTCTTGGTTACTTGGGTCCATCATAGAGACACCAGCACACGCTGCTTCTCATTTTCAATGTCTGTACTGGACTAGCTAGAGAAGTCGTTTCTCCAATGGACTAGGCGTCGTTTCTCGACATCTTTCCGATTACCAGGGGTCCCTTTTCATCATAAATGTTAGCGCTGGATTTGACCGACAGCCTGCTCTGTCCGTGGCAGAAGGATCGCCCTATCTGGACGAGGTCGTGGCATGCTGGACTACGACCTTTTACTAGCAACCTACAAACATATATTGTTCGCTATAGACAAATCGTGTTTTGCCCATTTGTTTAGCTTCATTTTGTCGCGTTTGTCTCATTCACATATCACAAATCAACTTTCAAGTCGCGTTTAAATGTTCGCCATAATCGTCCCCTCGATACATCATCATACATCAACCAGCAAGAGCAGCAACACATTCCTATTACTTGCTTAGGTCTCATAGTTCCACTCCACATTGCTTGCATCATGCTTGACTCGAGCCAATTCTTTAAAGACTCGTCTATCCTCAGTGTAGGATCCATCTTTCGTCATGCACTGATTGTCTTCAGCGCTGACTGGAAAACCTTCACGATTTTGTCTTGCCTCAAACTTGGGTTTACTCTATGCTACGTGATTGCGCAGTTGCGACTGTTTAATTGGGATTCAGGATTGGTGTCCTTGAACGAGAACGCATTTTTGCTCTTGTCGACGATGAAAGAGAGGGAACTATTCGCGTTGTTCTCGCTCTGGGTCCTCTTTACTCTGCTGTTCCTGATGGCCACTAGTGCAGTTCATGTGAATACAGTGGGCGCTGTGGCTAGTGTGTATGCTGGATGTTCTCCTTCGCGGCATGGTCGGGTGGGGGTAGATTGGAAAGTTGTGTGGAGAGTCTTTTGCTTTAGACTCTATCTCTTGACCGCGTATCTACTTGCATTTGTTGGTTTCGGAGGGACGATGTTCATGGCCTTTTCAGGAGCCCCAAGTTACTCTTTATCACAGCTCTCCGTAGTACTGATTCTCATCTCGTCAGCCATTGTTTCGCTGGATGTCAACCCCGCTGTGATTACTGTCGCATCGCACATTGTTGTGGAACAAGCGTCACCTCTTGATGCTGTCAAGAGGTCGTGGGGTCTCTGCAAGAACTCTGCCTGCCTCATTTACAGCTGCATCACTTGTCTGCTGTTCTTTGAGTGCATGGTTAACATGGGACTGCTATACGTCGAACTATCAGGAACCGATATTTCTTCCGTCGTTGTCATTCTGTCCCTCTTGGCCACCCTGGCATCCTTGTCAAGCGTACCTCTCAACATGATGTAAGTTGTTGCTATGCTGCTCGTGTGATTCTTCTGTGCGTTATCTTTTCTAACTCTCGATTCTTGCCTCTTTTCGTTCAATCGAATTCTTGCAGTATCGAAACAGTCATATACTTTTCGCTTCGAATCGCAAAGGATGGGCTGACGCAAGGCAGCATACATTCGAAGCCTACCCAAGAGGATGACTTTACGACCGACTTCTATCAGCTTGTCAGTAACGACGAAGAGGCTGGCCTTGATTCTCGCATACGAAGAAAGAATGGTTGTTTGATTTGGTGATGCATATGTAGTATAAAAGGTTCTCCATATTGCAGATGAGGGCTTGAACCTCCTTAAAGCTTGCGGCTCAGATATCGGTTTCATATATTATAGCTCAGTTCTAATGACATTGACGTTGCCCAATCCTAGTTTTGTTACCACGTGCCCAGAATCGCTGCTTGATCGACGTCTCGAGTCTCCTTTCGTGATACTTGGCTTGGTAGGTGCCTATATACTTCTCAGATGATTGTGTTTTCGATACTAGGAGTGATAAAGAGGGACCCCGGGCCAACTTTGAGCAATTTCAGCGAAGGCTCTCTAGGCATGGTCCCATCGGCTATATTTGGACCCACGGAGCGGTTGTTGCTTCTTAACGCCAGCCGGCTCTGAATTCAGTTTCGCAAGACATTTCTGCTTATCGGACTTCATCCACACAACTATCGGCAACATCAAGCTTTTCCTTCTCCGAGTAAGGCCAGACAAGGGCGGAGGATGAGTCTGATGTTGGTGAACTTGGCGCTGTATTTGTGAGCTTGGCATCAACGGATTCTGCATCAAGATTTGGCTGCTCCGACGAAGGGAAGCGTAAACGTGGTTGTTGGCGAAACGTGAAGGTTCTTCGCATCTCTGGACCACGCAGACTCCTTGATGAGCTACTTCTCCTAGTACAGCACTTAGTAGGAATGCAGTAAATGATCGCGTTCCAAGACCTTGTAAGGGCATGACAGCGACAGCCGCAATGTTGAGATCAATCCTGGCAGAGGAAGACTCCGTAGTCTCACGGAGAATCGCGCACAAGAGAGTAAAGAACCATGTGATGTAGAAGGCCCCCACATACAGCAGTGCCTGTCGACCAAACCGTCTAGTCTGTTTCTCTGGCAAACGCAAGTCTGAGGATGATCGAAAATGATCGGAAGCTCGTTCCACCTGCCGGATTCGACAATACATGAGAATCATGAGCATTGTCACAAATACAATCGAAATGGTACAGGGTATATAAAAGAATAGCAATCGAAAGAGATCTGCGCTTTCGCCTCGCTCGCACGGAACTGCTGAACCTTCTTCGGCACCGGTTTCACTTTGTGAAATTGGGGTCGCAATGGTTTGGATACTGTACAATCCAGCATTGATTGACACCTGCTGGATTGATGAGGCCCAGCCCAACGCTCGCACTGGCCGTTCCTACTCCGAACAAAAGAGGTATGTCATGCAGATAGGGTTCGTGGTATCTAGTGATCCTAGCTTCTGAAACACCTTGGTGAATAGCTAGAAAATAGTAGAGCGCAAGTGTAGTATTGTACGCCATGGTTCCAACAAGTTGTGATAGATGACGAGAGATGGTGTGTAAGAGAGGTGAGCATGCATTAGAGTGTCGAGGTACTACTAGGGCCTCGTCGGTGAACACTATACTTTGCTGTGCTGTGTTTAGTACATCCGATTTCTCTTACATAGTTGTGTGAAGAACCCTCGAGCTTGACAGGTTCGCCGCGTTCCATGATTCCTGGATGGGTCTGGTGAATCCTCGGGTGGTACAGCCCACGACCACACAAAGATAGACGCAGGGGGCATTAGGTCACATAAACTCATTCCGAAGAGGAGGCGATGCCTCGTCACTGTTGTTTTGCGGCGCAGGGCTAGAATGTCGACGATAGTGATCGTCGAGCTCACAATCGAAAGAGCTGGAGTGGCATGGTTGTGATCTTGTACAGTATTTTAGTTGGTTTCTCGATTGATTCAACACCGCCCTCCTTCCTGCGACTATGTTCTTTTGTTCTTTGAGTCATTCAGCATCTGCATTCATGCAGCTGTCCAACACATTGGACATTAATGTCCAGCGCCACGTGTGCGGAGATATTGTCAAACATCATTGAAGAATAGGTATCCAATAGAGGTATCCGCAGACACAAATAATCATGACCGTACACAACATCTCACAAGAGCAGTAGGTAGTGCTTATGATTCAACCTACGATTAGAGTACCTGTAGTGCTTATCATACAACTTGACATCGTCGTCATCCTCAAGAGCTACAGATTGTATCCAAAACAATAAAATCCCTGATGATGATTCGTAGACCCATAACAGCTTTTGCCAGTCAAGAGAACAAAGACCATACGGGTTGCGGATCTTCCACACGAAATCGGGTCGTTAGTTTTGGTGATACCCACTGTTTCTAAGTTATGGCTGTCGAGTATAGAACAGCCTTTGCTCCCTTGAATATCTTTCCTCACCTATGCGGCGCCTCTAATCGTTGGATCTTCCCGAGCCTCAGCTGCGACTTTTGGATCAATTTTCGCGCATCAACTGCAATCTTTCTACCAATTGATGGGTTTCCGGTGAAAGCGTAACAAGGCGGGCTTGTCGCCGTACGGCGTTTAGAGCACAACCATCATCTTTATTGTGTCCAATACAGTACTCAGGACATTCAACAGTCATGCTGGCAATGAATGAGACGCTGTTGGGGTCATACTTCGTTTCTGTGGATATGCCAGGGTTGTCAAAAGACGTCAGACTGGCGTCCGAAAAGTCCGAAAGTGTCACATCTGCCACAGGGAACGCATTCTTTCTGTGGCCGCGCCCGTAAATCTCTCCTTTCGAAGAACATCACACTCTTCAACAAATCCAAATTGAGTCGAAAGCTATAGATCATACCAGCAAAACTACAAGAACAATGTCACTAACTGCTCCCCAACAAGATGCATACTTTATAGCCCCAAGGGTTGCCGCGGCTCTTTCGGTTGTGGGCTCGACGATCATCATAATTGATATACTAGCTCTACGCCGCAAAACGATGCTTACGCGGCATCGCCTCCTCTTTGGAATGAGTTTGTGTGACCTAATGTCCTCTGTAGCCATCTTTGTATGGTCGTGGGCTGTACCGCCGGAGGATTCACCAGAGCCATCCAGGAACCATGGAACGTGGGGAACCTGTCAAGCTCAAGGGTTCTTCACACAACTTTGTAAGTAAATTTGTGATAGTACGGTGTACGGTACATCATCGGGGTTTGGGTTACATGGTGTGTGAAGGGGCTATGAATCAACACACTTCTACATGCTAACATGTCTATTCTATATCTGCCACCAGTCGTTGGAACCATGGCATACAATGCTACACTTGCTCTCTACTACTTTCTAGTGATTCATCAAGGTGTTTCAGAAGCAAAAATCATGCGATACCATGAACCCTATCTGCATGGCATCCCACTTTTGCTTGGACTAGGAACAGCCAGTGCGAGTGTTGCATTAGACCTCATCAATCCAGCAGGAGCCAGTCAATGCTGGATTGTACAGTATCCAATCTATTGTGATCCAAATGCAAACGCCGAAGATGAAGCAGCAGTTCCCTGCGCGCGAGGTGGGAACGCAGCTCTCTATCGACTTCTGTTCTTTTTTATACCCCTTTGCGTTTCGCTTGTATTCGTGACCACCCTCATGATTCTTATGTATTGTCGAATTCGACAATTGGAACACGCTTCAAATCATTTCCGTACCCCTTCAGTCTCGCAATTGCCAGGACAACAGACTCGACGGTTTGGTCGACAGGCACTGCTGTATGTGGGGGCCTTCTACATCACATGGTTCTTTACACTCTTGAACAGGATTCTCCTTGAGACTACAGAGCCTTCTTCTGTCAGGACTGATCTCAACATTGTGGCTGTCACTTTGATGCCGTTACAAGGCTTTTGGAACGCAATTATCTACTGTACACCTCGATGCTGTATGAGGCGATCCACGACAGGGGGTCTGCGTGATGGTGCAGTGTCTGGTGTGCGAAGAAGAACCAGCATGTTTCGTCTACGACCCACACCACTGTGCTCTTTGAGCACCCCGTCGTCGTCAGGGGAACCAGAACTTGATGCACCCAAAGCGCCCGATCCGACAGCTGCAACACCCAGTATCTCCCCCGGTTCCTCTTTCGACAAGGATTCTCCTTCTTCAAAGAAGGAAGAGGCTGCGGCTGGCGATGGTCATGTCGATGAAGTCGGACAAGAGCAACCTTTAGAAGAGTGAAAGTCCTGCGGTGATGGGCTGTGGGATATGGCAGTGCTACGTTTCTTGTCCATCCTGTTCGGATGCGTCTCTGGAGCTAAACATGCTTCGCGTCAGTCAATATATTGGCGCAGCTGGTGCTGAAATTGAACTCATAGAGTGTTATTGCTCGATGTCGTGACCATTGAGCGATGGCCCATTCAATGATCAGTGCGAACCGAGACACCCATAAAAGTGCTATTGCTCCTTGTCGTGACCATTGAGCGGTAACCCTTTCAGTGATCAGTGCCAATCGAGAAACCCATTAATAGAGGTTAGCTGTCTTGGTGTCAAATTCTTGACATTCCTACTTCTAGCTAGTGTATCGAATTGTACTTCTTTGCGTCTGTTAAGCCCTTAGTGATGCCTTATTGTATAACAAAGCACTACAGCTCCTTTGACATTCTTCTATTTCGCAAACCTTCACACGACGAGGAAGCTTGAGCTTTTCTCGACTGCCCACTACGGGGGGTGACTGACTCGAGAAAAGCTTAAGCACTTTGTAACATCGAGAGGAAAAGGATCTTTCCTTTCTCTGTCACTGGGAGTCGGTGCTCAAGCATCTATGTTTGAATGATGCTCAGAGATTTCAGTAGCGGTGCTATAACGCGCGCGCCTAAATTTCGACACAGCAATACGGTACAAGTAATTGGGGGCTAGAGTGTCATAACTATGTAATGGACTAACACACTGAAGCCCATCGATTCATAGATACGCTACTACTCTGCGATTCCGTCTCGACTCTATCTTTCTGGGGTCTACTGCGTTTCAATGCACTGTGCGGGTTTTTCCTTGTTTTCAATAACCTTGTGAAGCAAGCGAGGAAATACCTCGAGAGGACCGGGTTCCAGACAAAAGTGAAGGCAGTCGCCGCCTCCGAGATGTGCATCTGTTCGCGAATATGTCATTCGCATATCAATAAAGGGAATGCCTCGTTTCTGAAGGCGTTCAATCACCCGACGATCCCTGTCAAAGAATTTATCGTGCTGGAACGTGTGACCAGTCCAATCCAGCTGACGCGCCACAGAGAAGGGATGGTCTGTCAATGACGCAATATCATCCGTGCAGGGACCACCCGCTGATTGCGTCTTCCAAATGAACTCAAGACCAGGACGCTTCTGCTTGACTTCTTCCAATTCTTTGAGTACAGTTTCAAAGACACGATCGAAATTCTTCTCACCAAAGATGTGGGCGCCGGAACTGACCACCACAATGTCGGGGTTGTACACCTCCAAGAGATCGTCCCACTTGCGCCCACGATTGTAACGTCCCATGGTCTCTCCAATCAGTGTATCCGACATTCCAAAGGTTATGTTCTTGGCACATTCTGTGCCCATGAGTGCATTCATCAACACACCGGATGCTTGAGACATTGTTGAATCTCCAATCATGAGGAGCTTGCGGCCCAGAATGTTGTTGCAGAAACTATCGGCATCAAACTTGGAGGGCAACGCATCCGACTCCCAGTGGTAGCGTTCTTGAAAGCCAGCCTTTTCACAGAGCTGACAAGCAGGAACATCAAAGTGATGAAAAAACTGCTTGCCTGTAGCTTTAATGTTGGCTTGAAAATCGTCGTGGGGCAACCGCTTGTGGCGGCCAGGCCCGCACTCGTCGGGATGTTCCTTGGCATGTCCCCATCTCATGCCACAACAAAAGGTCGAGTTGTTTGCTACTTTTTGTTCTGCAGTTAACAACTTCCATGAACCATTCATCTCGGGTGTTAAACAA
>JAVCKV010249829.1:630-15433 GCA_032274145.1 Herpochondria borealis | reverse complement strand
GTCCAGGCGACACGCCGCGGCGTACAGTGTCATTGTACGCCCAATAAAATCACGCCGTGCGCTTGTAAGTCTAGAACGTGCGGCGGATAGCCCTTGCTACCCAGCCTGATTGGCTGGACGGGAATAGTATCCGCCGTGGGTGGGTGGAACGTGTGGCCCCACCGGTACGGTGTGAAGTGTGGCCAGAAATGGCACACGACAACCAGACCAGAGAAGAATAGTGTTTCATCTAGAACGATTTCCAGTGATTCCGAATCGAATTCCGCAAAAAATGACACAGACGTATCAGTCCAGTTACACAGTTACAGACAGGGGTACACAGTATCGAAAATTTTCATTCTGTATGTATTTACCGAACTAAGTATTTCGCCACATGACAGAGGTGCATCTACATGCATTGGGTTACGTAAATTAGCCATTCCCAACCAATTCACGGCTCATGTAACACAGCCAATCACCATGCTGTAGCAGCATGATCACAAACCCATGCTCTTTGATAAAGGACTACGCAGAATTAAAAAAACGATGCCCTATGCGGCTCACGCAAAATCATCCACAGTAAAAAACACCAACCCAGGAACGGGTCCATATGGCTGTACCCCTACATGCTGCAGGTCAAAAGTTGAAACACGTCGGTGCCACCCTTCCAACTCCTCCATGTTAGCCGATCTTCTCTTTTTATACATCTACACAGACTGCTAGCAGGTCTCTACTCGCGTACTTCTGACGATGTCTCAAGCCAGGCCGTCAAGCTACGGCCCGAAAGACAAGGACTTCTACTTTCACGCCGCCTGCTTGTCCGCTACAGAAACAATTCCATACGACAGACCTCCTTGCTCTCTATTTATGTCCCAGAGATTTGGGATTATATTTCGTCCGCATGGACGCAACCCAGTGCTACCTCGAGCACCTCGGGTTAGTTCCGGATATTACCTCATATGAAAAAACTCCCCTATTTACATCTTAAGAAGGGAGTATTGTTGAATATTTCACCCGCAATATTTACCAATTTAATTCATGAATTGATATTAATTCATGAACATTAATTCACGTCTACCTGGTGTGATTCTACTAATTCACTGACCTTTTTAATTCACCTTCTACCACAGTACTAGTGATTTGCGCTGTCTCAGCTCGAAGAGCTGTCAAACATGTAAATATGCATATGCCTACACAACCACTTTTACCGATCTCTTCGTACAGAGACCAAGTAAGTTATGTCACACGTGTCCCCTTTCATTAATTTTTGTATTTTAGCGACGTCCCTTATTTCCATAGCCGCCCGCTGAATAAACGTATCCTATTTCGATACATAAACTACCGTGAGCGTCGGTCTCCTTAGCCAGCCGAGCGCCGCGTCTTCGATTTCGGGCTATTTTATATCTTCCCCACGTCCCGGTACATGTCCTATAGTTGCCCTGTCAGTATCCCGTATCGTCCCCATCGCGTGCGAGCGACGTCCCTCGTATCCCTAAAAAAGAGCAACCGTGTGCTTCCCTCGGTCTTTTTGCCCCGGCTCGTCCTTTGCCCTGTCGACGTCCAGTTTTACTGTCCCCCACATACCTGCAGCAGGTGTCTATTTCCCCGTGCTCCCTTAGCACAGTCCTAGAACCAAACAATAAAAGCCCCTTTCACGGGATCACCTTTCTACAATCGAAGTACGGCGCTGCTCATGTGGCGTCCTCCTTGTATATAGTCATTCCATTTTGGGATGTTTTGTACTACACATAGGAGAAAGCTCATTTCATTGCAGAGGTGGATGTGCAATGTTTGTGGAGTGTAGCGGAAAATGGGAGCAGGGCAGCAGCAGCGCCAAATATGTCGCGATCTCACCGAAACGAGAGGTCGGCGAGCGGCGTATTTTTCTTGGCCTGGGTGGTATTGTATCTTGAGATTGTGACAGGTCTTTTGCTCGCATTCCCCATCTTTTTGCGAATTTATATTGTCAAATTCTATATCTGTTTTTTCTATGTCAATAAGATTCTTTCTGTTCCAATGGGCTTATTGTTGTTTAATCACCTGGGTTTTAAACAGTTACTTACTGTGCTGGACGGTTTTGAGCCTTTCGACTTGTCAACTCTTCCGGTAAATGTCCCATGAAAAATCATCAGCCACGGAGGCTACAGAAAAAAATCGCACGGCCTGTATAGACTGGGCCCGAACGTAGTTTTACTGCTTATCTCTATTCTGTTCCTTTCGTGGTTGTCTTGTTGATTTAGACAATTCAGTCGATACTGCACGTCTCATAAAATTTCATAAAATGCGGGTGAATTGTGCATATCAAAAACTGTTTTCAAAAACTGTTTTCAAAAACGTTGGATCATTACAGAAAAGAACGTATCATACTGGTACTGATACCCAATAGAAGATTATGTGCGTAGTTTCTGGCCATCCCCACCCTCCCAGCGAGAATGATTGCTTCAGTCCAAGCAGAAAGGTACAGCATGTACTACAGTGTCAAATCATATTAAATAAATTTATAAGGCTATTGTCCTATTGTGATGACCACTTTTTCAATTTTATGTCACACACCCACACATACAATTATCCAATATTCCAAATTGTCTCAAAAAGCTATATATTGGGAATTATTAGCAATGACACTATGACTTTGGAAACTGAAGAAACCATAGTTGGTTAACCACCCAAAAAAGTTATATGATGTGGATGTGAACGTGTCACATAATTGTATAATTTTAGTGCGACAAAACTCACGAATACGGGACATGGATAGAACGGATACCATGGCGATGAGTTCAAGCCATGATGTATTTGTCTACTGAGGATGTACCTAACAGATCGGTAAGCAGTGGTGACGGAAAATGGTCAAAAGTCTCCAGGCAGCTTTTTTCATTGAAAGAGCAGGTATGTGACGGTGTGCCTTTATTTTGTGTACATAAAAACGAGTTCCCGCCGCTTTGTAGAGATGATCCAGTTTATATGCATTGATTCTAACGAATAATATATGAGCCGTTACTAAACGATGCATGTGTTTACTGAAAGGGTGTCATGCATGAGCGTGTTATAGTAAAAAAATAACAAATGGCTGTTTCTTGCGTCTTAAACTGCCATTAAATTCTCTATTCTAAATAAATTTAGCTTCACGGTACGAAGTATGTTCCTCTTAAAAATCACAGTGCTTTCCTGGTGTGATGCGAAAACGTGGAATGTAGAAATTAATTAATTAATTCATACTACGGTAGACAACTAATTTTTCCATAAGTACATGTTCAAATAGTTCTCCAAAACGTTCTATTTCCTGTAGTGAAACGCGGCGTTGGCAGTAAAAACTGTTTTCATTTTCCTCTTTTTCTACAAATTTCTCCCCCTTCTCTGATAGTGAGCGCAGTGCTGTTTGTAAGCAGTCCTTCCTTCCCGTCCCATGCACGAATGCAGTAGCAAGCCGTTACGCATTCATCTTTCTAGCATCCATCCGAATGATTGTGTCATCCCTTGAATTTATTTTTATTCGCTATTTTCGAGTAGGACCCAAAACCCTCCCACATTACACATTTATTATCTCATGAAAAAGGCACCGACATCGGGCCATGATAGGAAATGTACAACCAAAATTTTCTGGATTTTTCAGCCTTGAGTACTAATGTTTCCACCTTTTAGATGATAATTTTATATCATTGCAAAGAGTTGACAATAAAAAGTAACCAATTCGTTGATTAGATGTCTCTTTATCCACACGATCATTGAGTACATTAAAGAATATTTAAAGTCATCGTTCCCAAAATTTCGGGGATAAAAAATCAAAGCGAGAAAATATACTATTCCATCAGAACTGTCTTCAGATATATCAATGAGACAGGACATAGGAACCACTATTCCAGAGAGCAAAGCGAGCTAGAGATAGTTGGGGAAGTGGGGCGGAAGGGGGTGGATAACGGTTAGCGGTGGACGGGTTGACACGATCGCGTTGCGCAGCAGCGTCCATGTGCAGTTGTTCTCGGGAAGAGGGACGGAATGACCGGAGAATGGGGGAGGGGTGCGGAGTGGAAGAGTAGGGCGGCGAGGGTGGCATGTAAAAGTAGAAGAAAAGAAAACATGAAAAAACCAGTGGTACAAATTACTCTACTTCCTATTTGCTACTTGGCTGTGAACAGGTGCAGTGTATGCGGTCGAAATCAAAACGTCTTCCAACCCCCACGGGAAGTACCAATACACTGTAATGCATGCATACACACCATCATCCCTTTCTGCATGTGCAGTGAATATCCAGTGCAACTGTTTGCATAAAGAATCTACATCCCAAGTCCTACCATGGCTCGCATCACGGCTTCCTCCACCCACGTTTCATAACGTGCCGAAAATGCAGTGAACTCCAATTCCCCTGTATTCGATCTAACTCGCACTGCTCGAGCCATGCGCGGACTGTTCACCCACATCAACTTCGAATTGCACTGCACATCTTCAATCTCACAATACTTTCCCATCTGCATCGCCTGTCCGCGGAACAACACAATATGACCGACAGTTGCACAACTCTCCATTTCATCACACAAAACAGATGCCCACTTGTGTGTCTTGAACACCAGTTCGCATGAATGTTTGTACTCACTCAGATGATGTACACCGATACAAGGTGCAGGATCTGATGGCTGTTCAGGGGAAGTACTCGGAGACACGTTGACCGATGCAACACTCTTTGGTCTATTAGTTCGACAAGCCTTTCCAACTAGCGAACCTGGTGTTATCAGGTAGCGCGCATTGCTTGAACAGAATTGCCCGTTATTGACACGGAAACAACTCTCCCCTTCTTCACAATCACTGCATCCACTGCATTTCACATCCCTGCTATAACATACGCACGCACGATCTTTGGATGTACAAATTGTTCCCCACTTATTCACGCAGAATCGAGGTCCCTTACATGCTGCCGCCACACGACATTGGTCGTTGGTCAACCCCTTACTACCACAATTTCCATATCCATCAGTACTACCTTCGGCACCATTTGTGACCATTATTGCGGCAAATCGGCAGGAAACACAATCTGAAACACCGTCGATACGTCTCACACATACCTCACCAACTGTGCATTGCTGAGAAGAATTGCAACGCTGGTTTCCCCGACATTGGCAAGTTGAGGTAGTAGCTCGACAGGGCTTGTTAGAGATGGTGCTGCTTGATATTGACGTATAGCACTGTCTAGTGCCAATGCAGTCTGAGTCTTGCCGACAATATTCCGCGGTGAACCCTGAGTAATCTGCGACCACTGCCTTGAAGAGAGTGATATTGAAGAAGAAGAAGTGCAAGAGGAACAGTGCGACAACAGTGCGATGGTTAAAGACTTGGGTACAGCGGAACATGGTAGAGTGTTCTTTTCTTTGGATAGAAACCATATGATGTCCCGGGTGGATCGTTGCTCTTCGAAACACCTTTCCTCATCTGAGTCTTCTCACTATGAAGTACGTCAAATACAAAGGTTCTTTTCAAATTCCCCCAATGGACCCACGTATTTTCCATGCACGAAGCATCTGTACGTACAAAATCTATGGATATTCCTGGAGTGTGTAAATTTTCTAGATGGATATAGCTGTTTCTAAGCACTTTGTAGTTACATGTGCCTGAATTGTACGTCTATGTTACATCGACAACCACGAGATAGCTATATCTCGCTAAAGTAATGTTCGTTTACTCTTTTCCACGAGGGACTTTAACTATTTACAGTTCAGTAGATTTTAGCTGAGTAAAGCATAAAAGTAATTCAACTGGTGCAGAAGTCCAGATTTTACACAAGAACTACTCTCAAGTATCTAACTTGGTAGCATTTATACTTCGAAACTTCAATACTTTTTTTGGTAGGCGGAAATGTTTTACTGTTACCCTTCCGCGATGTGGTGTACATGAATAAAATCCGAAAATAAGTAGCGTACTGTAACGATGTGACTTTGACGAGTAGCGAGGTCAACATCAAATGACATCGTGTTGTGTATTCTAGACTATTCTGGAGGCCACATGCCTCTATGAAGTTACGAAGATAGTGTAGAAGCTACCGTGCTTGTACTTCAGCCGTTTACTGTGAGCTGGAACGTTCCATTTAGTCTACATGAAGGTTACTGATTATTCTACAAGTAATCTGATTGGATAATTGCAATTAAGAATTAGCTGTAGATATTTTAATTCGTCAGATTTAAGAATCAGTCCAGTCCAGCCAGATCTAGAGAAGATTTTATTATTTTTCCGCAAAATGGGATACTTGAGAACAATGAGACTAACGATCCTCTTCTCAAGTCACCACCAACTTCAACATCAAACGAGCCTCAACCTCTAGCGTCTATCTACGTTGACGACAACCGCTCGACATTAACATCCGTTTCACTTACACTCACGTATATCATCCTCCTAACTCGTAATTCTCCTAGGTCTTATCTAGTTTTTAAAATTTACAATAGCTTTGAGAGAAGGGGTAGTAGGAAAGGAGAGTATGATGGTTTCGTCAATATAGTTTGTACGTCAGGAAAAAGTTAATACAGAGTTCAATTGCAATCTAATGTAACAAAAATAAATAATTTTCGCATCCTTATTGTATTTCTAAACACACCGCTCAAAATTGGCTACATACAAGAAATAGATAAAAAAGACAAATTGGACGAATGAAATCGCAGCAAATTCGCGGGTCACATAATATAAGGTCAACATTTGTTGGGTGCTCCGCTGAGGTAAAACAAATGGACAGACATGCCGCGTCCCTGCGGAAGCCGTGCATCCCAGGAAATGCGCCAAGAAGACGTCATCGCGATTTGCGCTGCTGCTGCAACAACCGCGACAGAGGCTGCAATCGTTGTGAGACGAGCTGGGCGTCGCAACCCGGCGGTAGGAAAGCCGCAACCAAGGTATCAGAGGGCGGAAATCCTGCGCACAGGCTCTTCGACAGCCTCCACAACATGGACGAAGCTTCTTTCTTGTGGAATATCATTGTGACTGCTTGGGTTCCGGTGGACCGTTCTGATGGTGTAGGTACGCTGGTGTTTAGCGCGTATCCGCCCGACATGGCGGGAACAGCTGTTCGTGTACTACGTGGCGAACTTTTTCATCCACCCCCGATCCAATATCTGAATGAATTTCAGATTTAGAAAGTGTCCATTTGTCAAAGTACACAATTTGTTTAAGCAGCCATTGGACGACACGAGCCGGGCTCGAGGACAAAACGTGAGAATACAGAAGTGAATTAAATTCAAAGTTCTTGATACTAAATTACGGACACTGCACGCCCAATCGTTGGCATGCTTGCAAAATGTCCCGTTTCTGATGTAAAAAGGCCCATAAATACAAAATCAAAATCAAAATTGACACTTACAATGAAAAATATGAACTGTGTTACAAATTGAATAAATTGGCAGTAATCACCATTGGTTCACACACAAGTAACCGCGCTATAGTTAATTAATACATATATATGGAAATTACCTGTGGGTGCGCACCGTGCAGTGAAATTAAGACCATGACCCACTGACCCCATACAACCGACGCTGTACCAAAAAAACCATACACACATACACTTTGTCTGAACAACCCACTGATAGTGCATAATACTGGCATTGGAGGAAGATACACGCCCTGATAGGACGACACGAGGTGACATTTTCTATTATATAGCCACTATCAAGGGCCGTGTAACGTACAAACGGTTATTTGTAATGAATATGGGTCGGAATAAATACAAGAAATGTAATTAAGTATCAATTATTATAAATTATAACGAATAATTACAAACAATTAAAAAGGAATCTAAATAAAATCCAAGTAAATAAAAATAAATAAAAATAAATTCAAGTAAAAAAAAATACAGAAACATTTCAAGTGAATGCAAATAAATATTTAAAATTTAGAATTAAATAAGAGCAAATAAGTACAAATAAGTACAAGTAAGGAAAAGTAAGTACAAGCAAGTACAATTAAGTAAAAATAGGTACAAGTAAGTACAAGTAAAGACAAAAAACACGAGTAAGTACAAATAAGTACAGAAAAGTTAAAATAAATACGGAAGAATAAATGCAGAAGAATAAATAAATATTTAGCAAAGGTAAGTAAAGATTAAATATAGTTTTCAGTAAATCAAAATAAAGACTTTTAAATACAAATGATCACTTTTAATAATATATAAATTCATCTAACTGAAAATTAATGTTGTTATATTTACAAAGATATGAAAAATCTTTAAAATGGTTAAAAATGCGTACAAATGAGTAAACATAAGAAATACACACACAAATAAAAAGGATTACAATATATTAAACACATACAAGTACAAGTAAATGAAAAGACACATAAACGAGTACACCGAAATAAAGAAACGGGCTTGATAATAGAACATACATACATTAGAAGACAAAAATATAAAAATAGGAATGCTTACAGAACGAGAATCGGAAAAACACAGATAAACACGCAGACATAGAAAAACACACAGAAATGGCAATGGAAAACAGAAAACAAAACAGAAACGGTAACGGACGCGGAAAATGCAAAGGCATAGAAACATACACAGAAACAAAAGGGAACATACATGGAAAAGACAGAGAAATGAAAACGGGAACACATAATGAAGAAGCAGACACGGCAATGGAGAATGATTAGAAAACGGAAATGAAAACAGAAAACGAAACAGTATCTAATCCGGAAACGGAAATCCGCACGTAAAGTTTCCTGGATATTGAAGAGACACAGGCATAGATACGGAAATAGAAAAGAGAGGTAAATATTAAAAAATGGAAGCGGAAATGGAAATGGAAATGGACAAGGAGACGAAAACGGATCAGAATCAGGGACGGAAAAAGAGGAAAACACGGAAAAAGAAATGGAAAAGAGAGGGAAATTAAGGAAAAAATTGATACGAACACTGATACGGACAATCAAAGGCAGAAATAAAAGAAAACGGAACGGAGATCTAAAATGGAAAGGAAAAGATCCCAGACAGTAAAACTGACACGTAAAGGGGATGTTAAATGGAGTGGGTAAGGATAGGAACACGAAAACGTAAGTAGTAAGCAAAATAGGGGCGTTAAAAGAATATCACATGGAAGTGAAACAGAATATGGACACGGGCATACATTTGGACGCGAATATTGACACGGAAATTAATACAGAGATTCATAGGACATTGAAATTGATACTGCAACTGACAAATACACGAAAAATGATATGGATATAAAAGGACATAGAAGTGGACACAGATTTGGACCCTAAAGTGGAAAAGTTTTAAAGACTATAACATGTTTAATGAGAGGATGTTGAGATGGAGAGTTTCGTGAGAAGCTTAAAGCACTAATTTGCGTTAGAAATAGAAAACATCCACAAAAAACCCACAGAAAAAGAATTCAATTGAATCAAAGTGTGTTCGAGGTCCTTCTTTCGAGGGGGTTCAGGGAGTGTGGTAGAGAGTTACGCGAAAGTGTCGGGTCCTAGAATTCTCCGTGAAAAAGGATGAAACATAGAGCAAAAATCCAGGTAACTGACCGGGGATGGGGCAAGAGGACCGAGAAAGACAAGTCTTAGAAAAAGAGTCCGAGGGCAAGAATACGGTGTGAGGCGAGGTTGATTTCCGTATAATAAAGACAAGCAAGTAAGGGTTGTGGGGTTGGGGGCGAAGGTGGAAATGCGAAAGCCGTGAGGCGAAAAGGGATGCGGGAGTGATGAATGTAGGTTGCCCGAGTAAAAAGCTACAGCCGAAGTCTGTCGGGTACAGTATACTTAATGACACGTGAGTTCTCGGGCACGACGTTAAGTGGGCCCTGTATCCGAGAGATCGTTTTGAAGCTGCAGTAGTGCAAGAGGCACGTAAGTGCAGGAGACTTGGCGAAAACCGTCAGGTACAGTATCTTGCCGAAGTAAACTTACTTGTGTTGCGCTCTGTCCCCGGAGGTTGGTGAAATTTCCGAAGATTTTACTTCTGAACCGAGCTAAGCTAATGTTCCTCTCTCTAGGAATTCCCGCTAACGCGACTGAATATATTATACCTCCCCTTACAGAGCTAAGTCAAATTAAATTATGGAAAGCCGTGAGCAAGGCGGAGGTCACTGGGCTACCGTATCCCTGAACAGGGACGGTAAAGTGAACGGTCTTGCTCGGCCCGACGTATGGTTGGGTGAGATCGGCTCAGGAAAAACAAAGGGCGAGTAGAGAGAAGAAGCAAGAAGCTTCCAGACAACAAGTTGTGAGCATGTACCAGACCTTTCCCAGTACATTTTACCTGGTTGTTTTTATTTACCCTTCCTTTTACAGTTTACATGCCATTAATTATCCAAAGCGGGCAGCGAGGGCGCCAAAAAGCCGCCTCGAAAAAACCCGGGCGCCCCAAGCGTCCAGCCATAAGTGTACCGCTACTTCACAGCTTGCGTCCGTCTGCCCCACTACGAACCTCTGGAAACATCTTACAGTTTTTCACGCGCGCCCAGAGCTACCGGCGCGTTTTACACTGGTCTCCCAACCTAGACGCAATTATGGGATACAAAATCATGACACTGCGCTCCGGAAAGGATATAATCCCCGAGCCTCTCCCAGAGTATCAAGTTTTTTCAGCAGCAAGAGTGATAAGAGCAAAAAGTCCAAGATCCAGAGCAGCAATTCAGACAAGGTTACCGCGGAGAAAAAGTAAGATGTAGTGCTAGACTCGACCTTAAAAGTCAAGAATGGAGACGCACATAACACTGAGCGTCTAGTTGAAGGCAATGGAGACGCGCAGAACACTGCGCTTCCATATATGGACAAGAAGAATGAAGAAGCTAAGGAAAATTTTGACGATAAGTTCTTCGACGATTGATGTCGCTCCCGTTACCCCTCACACTCCTCCTACCCCCAGGTATGTCCCCGATTCGTCGCTTGACCCCAAGGCGTTTTGAATAAAAAGTTCGCCTCGGAGGATGTATTACTCCTGGCTGACGAGCAGGTTTCCCAGACGACTGAAAATCTGAAGAGAGAGGATTGCAACGTAAATATAGATCGGGAAAACATCCCGGATCTCACGAACAAGCAAATCCGGACCGCCTCCTAGGTCATTCCGAACGCCTATTGGCAGCTGAACTTCTTGACGTGCAGAGTGAAGGGTCAACGCAAGTTCAATTTTCCCTTTCTATCAACGGCTCAGCGGACATTGTTCTTGTAGAAGTACTACTTTTAACAGATCGAGATCAATCTTGTCCTCAAGGGTTGGTGCGAGCAGAATATGAACTCCTCATATCATGAAGGTTCAAATTCTGGGCCTCGCCCGGGTGTAAAGCCGTAAGGGAACCAAGGTGTATGAGGAGGGCGTGGTAGATATAGACGAGGTGGATACGGTAGCGGTAGATACGGTCGCGGTGGTGGTGGTGGATACCATGGTGGTGGCTACAAGCGTCCTAAACAGCCCATGATTCATCTGCATCAGGCTCCGCAAGGGAAGATTACGATACAAGGCAGGGTGCAAGTACTCCACAATCCGGAACATGTAGAAACCTCAAAGATGGAATAGGACCAGGAAAACTAGGAAGAACGGCCACGAATGAGAATAGTGAGCTCGTACTGTTTGAACTGTCCGACGAGGCAAGTAAAATGGGAAGTAATGCGCGCCAGGCTCCTTCGGGGCCGGCTGAGAAGTACATGGATCGCGACACTGGATCTAGTGTAGCGAGTTCCGTAAATAATGATAAAAAGTTCCCTTAAACCCCAGTTGACCCAAATCTGTCGGACCCTTATGATCCAGAGTCATTGGATTACATGGATCGCGTAAAGCTGGAGCCAAGAAACTTCGTCGCTTCAAGCGTGAGCCTGAACACACTGAAGATGGTTTCGAAGAAATTGTTCAATTGCGTCAGGAGTTGCAGACGGGTAGCGATGAAGAGGCCATGCAAAAGAAGAAGATCTAACAGAGAAGGGGAGGGGTTTAGGATAGGCTGAATACACAGAAGTTCCAACGCGAGGGTGCAGTAACAGACTCCAGTCGTCATCGACACGGGGTCGTGGTACAGATACATCCGAAGGAGCACCCTGCCGGAAGGTTGGAAGCAGTTTTTGACGTTTAATAAGGAGCTCCGTGCTATAGGAAACGCGAGCAGGAAAGCGCTTAGGGTGACCAAAGAGATGCTATTGCGACTACAATTTGTGAACACAGTGTACCGTGAAATTTTAAAAGTTGTTGAGCGTTTGTTCTGCCCGGTCGTTCTTGGGACCCAGTTCGCTAACCAATACATTAAAATATCCGTTGCGTCAAGGGTGATTTGGATTTCATCGCAGAAATGCTTCCGATCATCGGCCATAGCGATGGAGTTAAGCCATGGAATATGGAAAAGGTGCGTATCGAGGAGTCAACTGCCAAGGTGCCCGATCGGCGAGCATCGATTGAAAGGAGACGCAACTGGTTCTGTATCTAGTGAAAGGAGCCTTTAATACAGGGGAGCCAGAAATAATGCAAGCCGCATATGTCCTAATCTTTTTTTTTGGTGAACAGGCGAGGTGAAAAAGGCCATTGAAGTGTAGGTGACGCGCAGAACACTGTGTTTCCGAGAGGTGGAGACAATCAGCCTCAAGAAAAGTGTGTCGTTATAGGAGACGCGCATAAAACTACAAGTCTGAAAAATGACGAAACTCAACCACTCACGGAGCATGTTGAAACTTTCATAGTCGAGGGAATGGCCAAGGTGCAGGACGCGAAAAAGTAATCGCAGAATAAAGACGAACGTGACGAGAAGAAGAGGGAAAAAAAGTTGACCTGAGTTACCTGGAGGATGAAAAGATGCAGTCACGAGTGATGAAGCTCCTTGAGAAGTATGAGTCCTTGTTAGAGGGACGGTTAGGCCAGATCCAAGCAACAGAGAACTGCATTAAAATCAAACCGGGAACGGCGCCAGTCCGCATGCAACGTTATCGGGCAAAGTGTAGAACGCGTCGGTAGCTCGGGGCATGTGTAAAAAAGGGCTAGGTGTGGTAGAGCTAAATTGATAGGCGGCGAGACGCAGACTGGGAAGGAGCGGTAAACGTGTAGCCGAGAGCGATAAAGAGCTTCGATTGGTGCGCACTTCGACTTCACGCGGCACAACTAACAATCCGTTTGGAATAGAAGAAGGAAAAAGGACGCTGGAAGAGGTAAAAAACACAAACACTAGGGGAAAATATACTGCAAAAGAATGCTGACTAGCTCACAACTTGGCGTCGGACAATTTATTGTCTCTCTCTACTTTACTGTCGCTCATCTGAGCAAAGTGTGAAGTACTTCCCCAACCCGACGAGATACGTCGTCGGGCGGAGATCCAGACAGTGGAAAACCTAGTCCAATCAATGGTGTGCCACGCACGCTAGTCCCTGGAGACGCGCAAGGTTCGGAATGTCCACAAGATATATTGGCCCGGGGCCTTTTCCCGAATAGCGCACCTCAAAAGCATAGACAAAAACACACACACACACAAACACATAGAAGTAAATCCGCATCGCAGCTCACCAAAGCCATATATAAACCGAAACCACGAGCAAAACATTAGTGTAAAATCGTAAACTCTCACGTCCTCAATCACAGACACACACAGTCATATGAAAGCGCATATAAAATCAGTAATGCCCACATTTGAACACATATACACACTTCCACACATACAACCGCGTGAAGTCAGGGGGAAAAAACCTTCGATTATCATTGGCGCCCAAGTTGGGGTATTCGTATCGCGTTCAAGAGGGTGCCAAAGGGCCGGTGAACACAGGAATGATCTGCGGATAAAGAGCCATTAGGCAAGACAGAAAGTAGGCGAGCGCACTATACGGGTAGAGTTCATCAAAGTGGCAAACAGTTCATGGCTGGTGCACAGCTTCGTACATTTTATGCACCCTGTACATCATGTCAGTAGCTGTTCCAGGTATGGGAGAGGAAGATCCGTTAATTGGGGTGGCTTCAGGCGACATGCCAGTCAACGCCGAAAATTTCACAGGGCCCGACAAACGTGACATCCTCCGTGAGCAGATTGAACATAACCTCGAGCCGGCTTCATTGAGCCGAACTAAACGGAATTGGCAAGGCCGGTGCTACTTGCTCCTAAGAAGGATGGAAAAACGCGTTTTTTTATCGATCTACGCCACCTAAACGCGGCGACGAACCCCGATATGTATCCTCTTCCTCGGATGGACGATTGAATCGACAGCCTCAAAAATAAGAACGTGTTCAAGATGTTGGGTACACTGTGGGGTTATTGACAATTCTCGATTGCAAAGGAAGATTGAGAAAAGACGAAGTTCAAGAGCAACATGGGAATTTATCACTACAAGCGGATGCACTTCTTTTAGAAACGCCTCGTCCACCTTCGAAATAGCCCTGAACACCGTCTTGTCTTTTGTTAGATGGCGCATGTGTCTGGTGTATGTTGAAGAAATTATTGTGTTCTGTAAAGACCATTTGGGCATATTGTTTATCAGGACCACACTCTTTCGCTACTTCAGGAAGCCGGGATCAAGTTGAAGCTGAGGAAGTGCTTTTTAATTCTAGCTGAGTTAGAGTACCTGTAGTTTTTCATTCGCGCTGGTACGTTGAGTATCAATCATAACTAAAAGTCCATCAATGAAAGAAGGCAGAACTATTAACTCAAACTCCAACCCAGAGCGTACTAGGAGCGGCGAAAGTCTACTGTCTATTAGTTAAGGGGAGTTACACTATATCATCTCCACTATAGGAAATGATCGAGAAGGAAAGAGGCTTCAACTGGGGAGCAGGTGGAGCCTACGGAGGAGCAAGAGAAAGTGTTCAAAAAGTTAAAAGATATACTTGTGGTGCGGCGTGTTAGCTCACTCCCATCGCGCGCACACAAGGGGACAGTGGAATGCGGGGGGGAATGCCGGC
>JAVCKV010249718.1:0-15435 GCA_032274145.1 Herpochondria borealis | reverse complement strand
TCATGTCAAGGAAAAACTTACTGTAGTTTTCGTGGCATACAACTTCCAAGTTGTAAGTTACAGGCTTTGTAAGTGGTTTACACAATTGTGGGCGGTACGATATCACTGATACTGCACTGGGTAGTACGTAATGTACAGTAGATACTGTAGTGAATAATCTATTTTTGTATGAATATAGAATCCATACAAAAATAGATTGTACACTACTCGGTAATCCGTTAGTTTGAGAGCGTGTGGACGAGGATGGTCGCAATGGAGGCGAATTAAGTAGTGAATTAAGCGGATTCATACACATGTACATCCATTAATACCCCATTTTTTATATCGTACCGCAGCTAACACGGGCAGCCACTGCACTGGTGAAAACACCGCTCTAACACAAGGGCGTGTACAAGGACGTGTACAAGGACGTGTACCCGCTGACCTATGTAAGATACTGAGGTAGTCCCTTGCCAGCTAACCGAGCGAGAAACAAGACTGGCGTACAGCACATGCGCACTTTCCGCCACCCTCGTACTCATCCGCCTCCACTGATTCATCGAATGATTCATCGATTGGTTCATCGATTGATTCATCGATTGATTGATTGATTGCCTGATACATCGGTACCCGACGCAAGTCGCCATGATCCCTGTAGCCTTCACCGAAGGAAAAACACAACTCACACCTTGATCCCCGCGATCACAAGGCTGTACTGTACCAGCTCCCCCTGTTGCGCCCGGCTTTGCGCCCTCTCCACGCCCGCGTTATTCTTTCAACAACACGTATCTCAGCCTGAGTTGGCGGCAGTCGGACAAGGTAGCCAAATGAGCTGCAATTCCAGAGACGTGGATTTTTTTGTTAAGTTAATTTGATAACGCTAATGGCGATGATGGCGATGATGGCGATGATGACGAGGATGACGAGGATGACGAGGATGACAGCCTGTCGTTCACAAAAAAGGGCAGTTACTTTGGCAACTTTCATACAGCTATTCTTACCTCTGGAATACAGAGCAACGCTGCATGAGGAAAAACGAACGATCGCTCCCTCTCGTATCGTCAGTGGCGGTTGAGCCGTTGCACATGTCATTCTGCTCGTAAGTTTTTTGCTTGCAAAACACGCCGTCACACTCCGCTTTACGTAAATAACTCTACCTATCAACGTCCAATCCTATCTACACACAACCAACACTGGTCTACAGTTCAACTCGTTCCCAGAACCACACCCACACGATTCCCCAGTAGCGGAAAATAAATCCGAGAATACGGCGCAACCGCAAACAACCCCAGAATACTTTTAAGGGGGCTCTGACCCCCACGTCACCACAACAGTCATCGCGTCGTCGTCTCACCCCCTCTCTCCTGCGCGTCAGTTTTATCAACAGATTGGTTCTTTTTTTTAACAACCCCTTTGCCTTTTTCCCGTTTTTGTTTGCTTGCTTTGTCATTCATGCAAGGCAACTCTTCTTCAAGTCGGGCGTCCGGGGGTGCTGATCATCAGCGTCGTCGACACTGGGACATAGTACTGAATGACTTGAAAAAGGGAGACATGACCTCGCCAGAGCAAGCTAGAAAGACCGACAAACAGTCATGGGAAAAGATTGCTGGCAAGACCCGATCAAAGGAAAGCTCAGGCCAGTCAGACAATTCCAGTTCCCGGGCCGTTCCCATAGCACCGAGCGGTCCAATCGCCCTTCCTCAAGAAGAAAATGGCGGCTATCGGTTTGCATGTCCAGAGGAAGGATGTGACCACAAGTTTCGCCATCGAAGCAGCCGAAGCCGACACAAACGTCAGTGTCATGGCTAAACACTTGGCCCGCACGCTCCTCGAACCTCAAGTTCATACCTGGCATTTAATGAAGGCCAATGTTTATATTTTTTGGCATCGGCTTATACCGTTTGTGTCTGTCAATGTCACTGAAGCCTCACACGCGAGGGCATCGTGCTCTCCCTGTGCCGATACCCCACGCACGTTTTTGACTCCTCCTGCAATCGCCCCTCCTTCCACAAGCTGACGAGGTTCATGAGCTGCCTCATTCCTGGATTTCACTTATGGATTTTTGTTGTTGTTGTTTTGAGGAAAAAAATTCCTCCATTCACCGATGGCACTACTTCACTACGCGTCCTTCGTTGATGAGCATCACCAATCGCCAAACCACTTCACCTGCCGTCGGTCGTTCCCGGGGGTTTTGAGCCCAGCAGTCTTCAATCAAGTCAAGATACTCTTGCGGGACCGCAACTCCTTTCTCGTTCAGATTTTCGTTGTTGGTATCTGAGCTGGTCTCACCAGGAAGGTCACTTCTGCGCAACGGAAGGCCGCTGCTCCTTCTTTCCAGCAGTGTACTACTCTGTGAAAACACGGTCAGCCGACGCTCAAACGGACTGACATTTCCTTCCTCATGGTTCACTTCTTTCTCACTCACGTCAGCCTCGGGTTCTCTCGCGCTGTGCATCCAGGCGTACGTTCGTCGAGGGGACACTGGGGAGAGAGTCTCTTCCTTGGGAGGGTATAGTTGGTTTCTTTTCAAGCGCTCTCCGCTCCAACAGTCGGCATCGCTCGACTCTGCTCTCCACTTGCCTCGCAAAGGAACTGGTCGATCATCCAGACGCTCAATGGTCTCCGACACGCGAACGGAAAGCCCGCGCAGCCTGTCTCGGGTGACAGGTGATGTTGACATCAATTTTGAAAAACGTGAATGATTGTCGGGATGCATATTTTCGTCATCTGCTATTGGGAACTGATTTGTGCCCAAGAATGGCGTTCCGCTGGTCGGCATACGGTTAAGCGGTTGTCTCATATAAGCGGAAATGTTTCCATAAACTTGCTCCCCGATCACTGACCGTATGTTGCATAGAGAGCTGAGGTCCGAATTAAAGGTGTGATGATCCATCAGCGCATCTGATGGGAGAGAGTGTCGTGTTGCGGTGCTCCCAGACTCCAGCCTTTGCATCGGAGGTTTCAAAGTTGTCCCACTCACTTGTGCATTTTGCGCTGGTTGCGTTAAAGGCGCTCGACTAGAAAGTACCGATGGATCTTTTTCTCTCCGGATTGGAGGCGAACTCTTAATCTCATCATGAGTTCCTCCTGGTGGCGATACTTTGTCATTTGGATCGTTCGGCGACCGCGAAGGGAGCCACTCCCCACCACTTTCACGTCCGCTCATCTGCGGTGCGCCTTGTTTATCCCTCATCAGGGCAATGGCGGCGAGACGCTCTTCTTTCAGATTCCGAATTGCCGGCGCGATTGCCTTCTCAATAGTTGTCACCGAGTACATGGACTCCACTCCATCTTTCTGAATACTGGAGATATTTATCGCAGACACTGGCGGTCGAAGAGCGTCTTTCACAACACCCCAGAGCACATCGGTCGGAGATCGGCCCTCAAACGGAAGCGAACCAACTGCCATTTCCCAAAGACAGATGCCAAACGAATAAACGTCTGCGGCGGTTGAGAAGCTGTTCGACTTGAGAATCTCCGGCGCACAATACTGCATCGTTCCGGAGAAACTGTCGTTCTGAATGTTGTCAATGTTGCGACTGAGACCGAAGTCGCCGATTTTCGCGTCCCATCCGGCGGAAATAAGAATGTTCGACGTTTTCAAATCGAGATGCATGACGGGCGGGTTCTGCCCGTGCAAGTAGGCGAGACCGCGAGCAGCGCCCAACGCAATCTTCAACAAACGTGCTTGGTTGAGTTCGCCTTCGCGACGGTCGAGCACGTCGCGCAGTGAGCCGCGCGAGCAGTATTCGGTGACGATCCAGAGACGGGACGGCTCATGAACGAAGCCCATGAAGAGGATGACGTTTGGGTGACGGAGGTTGACGAGCATGACGGCCTCATCTTCGACCTGATCTGAAGCGCCGGCGCCTTTCGGAAAGGCGAGATGCTTGACGGCGACGAGGGTTCCACGGAAAAGGCCGGAGTATACAGTGCCGAATCCACCTTGACCGGCCTGTTTGCCCATGAGAATGGAATCTGAATCGATCTTCCAGTTGACGAGCTTGGCCTGGACATCTTGCTCGTGGTGCAGAAGATTGGCGACATGTTCCAAGTCAGTCCGAGTGCGGGACTTGATAAGGCGCTCGCGCCATCGCATGGTGGTCATCAGTGGGCGAAGCAGGCGGAGGAGGCGGACGATTTGGAAAGACGGGCTAGTCGTAAGATACATGGCGATAACCGCGGCGGTGTTACACATGGACAGTCCGTATTCAGAGGCGCGGATAATGCTGTGAAAATAGTGGGTGGTGCCGTAACCATAGAAAAGAAGATGGACCTCAAGAAGATATACGACGGCCGTGAGCCAGTCGACAACGACGTAAATCATGTGTAGAGAGGCGGAGTGGCGGGCATGGATGAGGAAAGACATGAAGGCAACACAGCAGCAGAAATCGAGGGCCATGGTAACGAAGAGAAAGAGGGTGATAGGCATGGACTCAGCAAAATCGTAGATTGACTGCTGCGAGAATAATTGCTTTGCGTAATCGAGGAGTGGGGTGAGGGAGAAGGGGGGTGACTGGTCGGAATCGGCGGACTTTCCTGAAGAGGAGAAGCTGAGGTCGCGGAGTTGTTCGTTGTCGAAACCGCCCCGGCGCTTAGGCGGTGGTTTGGACACAGGCGATTGATGGCCGTTTGCAGGGGTGCTGGCACCATCGGGGTGAACGGCGTCTATATCGACAACGAGGGATTGAGCGGGTAGTCTTTGTAGCGGGCGGGGTGCGAGACGTGGTTTGTGGGGTGGATGTTGTTCGGTTTGGGCCATTGGTAACGTTCTGCATAGGGTTCTGCGGGAGGAAGTGGTTGGGCGTGGCGGGATGGACGGTGTAATAGGGTAGAATCTATCTATCCGAAATGTTGTGGGGCAGACAGAGATGCAATGCTTGCGTGTCGCGGTTGGGGGAGGAGAGTTGAGAGAGAGTTTGTTCAAAATCGCTTTGTGTATCGACATGTTAAGGGGGGATGACGTGTGGTTGGGGAGTTGATCGGTGGTGTGATGAAGATCAGTGGTGTGATGAAGATCAGAAGCAGGTTGATCCGTTGGTGGGACGTTTGAAAACGTAAGGGTTACGTGCCCTTTCCGTACAGATAGAAATGGTGCGGTACAGTACCTGTAGCGCGGCTCGCTACAGTGAAAAATAGAATAAAATATACCCTAACACGAGCTGCTCTTTTGGGAGAAAAAAAATCTCTCCATCTCAACTTCAATCGCACCCGTGCTCGGTCGCCACCACTCGCCCCGACCTCCATCTCCCGCGCCCCCGCGCCCCCGCGCCCCCGCGCCGCCCACCCCAGCCACACACCCTCCCAACATGCCGCCCCCTTCCCCGTGTTTCTGCGTCGCCGCCCCGGTCCGCGTCCGCTTGAAACTGCTTCCTCCCACCTCTCCCACCTCTCCCACCTCTCCCACCGCTCCCACCGCTCCCGCCCGTCTGCCCCGCCCAACACCTTCAACGCGCCCCACCCAGTCCCCGCTGCGCCACCCGCACGCCTCTCTCCCGCACGCCGCCCCAGACCCGCTCCCGCACCCCCCACCGGCACCAGTCATCCCGCCGCCACAGCGTGATCTCGACATCGTCGTCACCCACTCCACGGCCGACTTTGACTCGCTCGCCGCCGCCGTCGGTCTTGCAAAGCTGCGCGGCCCGCTCACTCTCGTCGTCACCCCTGGCGGAGAGGGACCTTCGCTTCGGCGTTTCCTCGCGCTTCACCGCCAGCTCTACAAGATTATCGATGCGCGCGCGATCGACCCGTCGCGTCTACGCTGGGTCGGCGTCGTCGACACGGTGCGAAAGGACCGTCTCGGCGTCGCCGCCGACTGGCCTGCGCAGGCGGAGGAGGTGGTTGTGTTCGACCACCATGTCGGACGCGAGTGCGACATCACCAATCACCGCAAGATCGACGTGATTGTCGACGCTGTCGGCGCCGTCGCCACCCTCATCTGTGAGCGACTTATGAACGCTGGTCATTCGATGACCCCGGCCGAGGCCACGTTGCTCGCACTCGCTATACATTCTGATACCGGAAGTCTCACATTTGAGCAAACTACCCAGCGCGACGTGGCCGCCTTGGCATGGCTTATGTCTCAAGGCGCCATCCAGCGCTCCATCGCCGAGTTCACCCACGACTTTCTCTCGGATGAGCAGCAACAGCTCCTCAGTCAGGGTCTCGCCACCTTGCAACGTCGCTCCGTCCGCGGCGTCGAGATCGGCTCGCTCTGTCTCGTCGGTCGCTCCTTTCTCAAAGGCATGAGCACCGTCGCCTCGGATCTGCTCGACATCTCCAATCTCGACGTCCTCATCCTCGCCTACGTCAATTGTCGCGGTCGCAAGGCGAAGAATAAGAAGCGTGTCATGGACGACGACATCTTCTGCGGTCCCGAGCAGGTCAAGCAGGTTTCGATAATCGGCCGCGCCCGTGCCCGCGTCGACGGCATTGACTTCAACGAGCTCTTTGCCGAAATTGGCGGCGGCGGACATGCAAGGGCCGCCTCGGCCAGTCTGAAACTCACCGAGGCTGATGCGGAGCATCTTGTCGAAAAGCTGGTCACCCAGGCCGAGTTGCAGATCCCAGAGCCGAAACCAGTGAGCGATTTTATGACGACTTTGCTCGTCACCATTTTTCCTACAGCACAGTTGAAGGACGCCCGTCAGCTCATGCTCATGCATGGCCATCAGATCCTGCCGGTTGTCGACGAGCACAAGGTTTTACAAGGCCTCATCACTGTCCAGGATATCAAGCTCGCCGAGCGACGGAAGGGCGCCGACGCGATGCACGTCCCGGTCAGCGCCGTGCTCCATCAGAGCGTTGTCACGGTCGGTGCAGACACCCCGTTTCATGAGGCGGAAAAGTTGCTGGCTGAGAACAGTTTGGGCATGCTGCCAATCCTCGACGCAGAGCACGTGCTGCTTGGTGCGATAACACGCATGGATGTGCTTGTCGCGCGACGACTGTGGCCGGAGAAGCTTGCGAATGGAGCGGTGCGGTATGCTTAAGTGAGAGAGCCACACAGAAGTGATGGCTCTAAAACGAAATGCCCATGACTTAGCCGCCCCGCTCCCGAACCGGTCCGCAATATTGTCCCCCATGCCGCAAGACCCTTCGCCTGTTGCTTGTCGCATTCCGCGCTTCCACTTCCGCTTCGGTCAAAGGCACCTATCGTGAGCCCTCAGGTATTCGAGCGTTACACGGGTCCTCGCCACCTGTTCTACTAACCATCCGTGCACTCTCAATGCCTAGATGCCTAGTAGAACAAGTGACGATTGTCTGCATTTTTCTGGAATGTCGGCGGATTCATGGCGCATTGATATCAGTGCTGTCCAAGACGAAATGAATTTTGCTTGCCCATCCGCTGTAGCGACCCTGCAACTGCGATGGGCGAACCTGTTTTGAAGCCGTTCAGTACCGCACAACAGCGAAAAGAGCGGCGATACTCTTGTCGACCAATCGTCAGGGTCATTTTTACACAGCAAAGGAGGGCCAGCTGTTTTGGAGAGGGGAGTCGCGATTGTGTATGGTTTCCATCAGAGAACGCACATCAATGATATCCTGTCACTCATCGTAGCGGTCTGTAGAGGCTGCTTGTTGGAGATGTGAGGCTGTTTCGACGGTGGTTATGTAGATAGTAGCGGAGGTCCCTTGTTACGGCTCTTTTATCCGGGCTCGTCCTCCTTTTTGAGTACCGATGATGGGGGAAATAATTCTTAGGCAACCATTTACCAATGTCAACTGCCCTCCCATCCGTACTGATGCAACCGACCGATTCTATGCTGCCCTGACATGTGGCCGTCATCCTAGATCGCAGCAGCAAAGTCTCGTCCTTGTAGTGCTGGGTCGCGCTGCAAACCCCACAGGCAGCTCTTTCAGATTATTGACTTCGGCTCCATCAGCCCATCCCTGCTATGCTCGATCTGAGCAATTGACACTTTAAGCAACAATCTCCATATTATCGGTAGTCTCGCTGTTCGCGTAACGCGTAGATGCTGTCCTCAGCGAATGACCAGGGCATTTTGTCTATCATGGTACTAGAAGGTTGGCTGGAACAGGTCCTAAATTGTGTTGGCGGTATGCCCCAGGTACAGAAACAGTGAATGGCTTCAAAGGCGGCGCAAGTGCCCCTCACTATCTGTCTTTCAACTGGTATTGACCTTCTTCCAACTGCATCCGATATGTAAAAACACAAGAGCTTGTTAGGAGGGGCGCTAACAGCTAGAGTTCATTATTGTTTTTATTTCACTCTCTTCTGTGTGTGTAGCATTTCCTTCATGGAAATGCAAAGATCGAAGGGAGGATTACTGCAAGGAGAGCATAACCCCCTCTTACCAGTTCATACCAGGTTGAGTTGCTTCGACAACTTCTATGGTGATGATAGGTCGTGCTTGTTTACCAACGCTCAAGCAGAAACTATTCCTCAGCCCTATTTTTCGTCTCCTATTTTCAAAGAAACTCGACAATGCCACTGAGGTCGTCTTTGCGAAATCGCGTGCTCTATTTCATATACCTCTATCCCTTGCTCAGCGGGCGTGTTGAAGGAACTACTGACCTAATGACGACTTCCGAGGTTATCAATAGTACATATCCGCGAGCCTGTGGGATCATTCGGCAGGGGGTGCCCAGCCAACTCATGGCATCAATCTACCACTGTGCTCTGAACAAGGTATCTACTCTTTCCTGTGTCGATGAAGAGAGCGGAAAGATCAAACGCAGCTGTTTTAAAATGGCCTTTGCCCGTGATCCGGACGTCCCAAAATCGTTCGTCTCAAAAGATCTTCTTAACCTGTTGGCCGGTGAAGCTACACGCACCTCGGACGCCAAGTATTTCCCTGGCTACCTTCCTGTACACTCCTTACCGACGACAATGAGCAAGCTACAGAAATCAATCATCTCCACGGAAAAGACACTGACAGATTTGTTCTTCGCAGGGATCGTGCGGAAAGTCGTGGCGGAAAAGATGCAAGACACGAGTGAACACTTCTTGCCCCGCTTTCCTAGTGATGAGTTGCTGCGGTACGACCCGGGAAAGAATCGAGCGTGTGAAGAATACGCGCAGGTGATGAGTCAAAAGAGCCTGACGCTATCTGCGACTGCGCTAACGTCATACATGCTCAGTATTGTTGAGATGATCGTCTTGGCTAACGGCGACCGAAATTCTGCTAAGGAAATTTTGGAACAACACATCGAAACCGTGTACTTGGCAGCGCGGTGCAGGCGGGTGAAAGGTGAGCAACTACAGATTCCGACAAAGCAATTGGACTCGCTCATCATTCGAGCTCACATTGCTGTGTTGCAGGCTAAAATGCAAAATGCAGCCACGATAGTCGGGTCTTTTCCGAGCTTGACTGCGGTACGTGCTCTCATTGCTGGGGGCCGGGAGTTGTTCGGGGATATTATTGATCGGATTGAGGGTCTCGGATCATTGGGGCGATCTTTCTATCTGACATGGGAAAAGAATGCACTCAAGGTGCAGAATATCCACGACATTCTAGGAAACGAGACCAACATTCACATGTTTAACCACTTCTATAACTTGGAAGCCCAGACAAGTAGCCCCATTTGCAATGACGGGTATGAGCTCTTCGACCGACTTGACCGGACAGACGACGAAGGTGAGAGCTGCTGTTCGACGGAGTGCATGCAACAGAAGGGTAACATCATTGATCTTGCGATCATGAATGAGATGTGCTGTTTCTGGTGCAACCAAATGATGTGCAATATCAACATGAGGGCCGAGGTTATTGCCCTGCAGGAACACAGACTGAAAAACCAAAAGCTCGTCATTGGCGGCAAGGTCGCATGAATTTTCTCCACGACCACTTCGCCTTCGTCAGGCGTGAAGACTTCAGTTGGCGCGGGGCGTTGAAAAAGCAACCTCATCCTTTCTTTATAAAAGACAATGAAGCCAGTTTTTTCTTCTTCTTTATTTCTTTCCCTCCCAAGATGCACTGCTTGGCCACAATCATTGTCCATGCCGGCACAAGAGCGAGAAACATATGCAGCCTGCTCAAACACAACTAGCCTATGTGATGATGCCGCGTGGGCAGTTCCTTGATCGTTGCCGCATGGTTGTTGGAATCGCAGGGCGAATGGGCGACGGTTATCGAGCAATTTACATTGTCACAGACAGCGACTTTGAAGCAATGGGGAAACCCATAGCGTTACCTTGGTTTGTATGCACAGCCCAGTTACCTTACGTAAAAGACAACAAAGATGAGGCAAGGAGCATTCGTCAAATGTCGTTGATCACATCGGTATGCTTCTCGACTTTAGAAATGTTGTAGATGATGTACAATCCGACCACACCAGCGAAGCATGTGTATGTTGCTGTAATGATATACCCCGTCGACAAGAACACCGACGGCGCAATCAACACGTACCAGAACAGGCTAATGTCGCCGGCCGTAAAGAGCGGTACCAACGGCCCTGCGAACAGTGGCATCGTTAGCAGTGATGCCATCCATAGAACCAGAACTACGGATACGATCCATCTCGTTCTTTGGAGAATTGCGCTTCGTTTCGGAGCGAGATCAAATTGAGGCGTAAACGCGCTGATCGTCAGCACTGGTACCAACGAAGGCTGTTGTGAGAGCAAAAAAATAGCCTGCAGAATGAGAATCCCTAGGATCACTACACAACGTAAATAAAAGAGGAACACAGTTACATAAAGGTTGCATGTTAGTTAAAAAGGACATATTCAAGGATGAGATTCGGGAAAGAGGTGAGAGAGAGAGAGAGAGAGAGAGAGAGAGAGAGAGAGAGAGTTGAGAATAGAGTAGACTTACTCGTTGCATCAGACTTCATCAATCCGCATTGACCACCACTTTCTTGCGTCGAGAAAAATGAGTGACGGTCTGGGTTATCAGCAAAAGCTCCAACCAGCTCGAGTATATTCGTTGAGAGCACGGAAAG
The DNA here is from genome assembly GCA_032274145.1 of Herpochondria borealis. NCBI lineage: Eukaryota > Rhodophyta > Florideophyceae > Ceramiales > Ceramiaceae > Herpochondria > Herpochondria borealis. The sequence continues at coordinate 4,554 of JAVCKV010249718.1, read as the reverse complement.
TTCCATTGCAAAGTAAAGCACAGCCGTGATCAACACCAGTTTCCGTTCAAAGCGACCACCGAGTATCTTTTGTTTCAGACTCACAGGACCTGTAGTGCGGCGGTACATCGTTTGGGATGCTCTGCGATTGAGCTCGGATTCCAGTTCATCTTCCTTGCTTTGAGCAGCACCTGACATTTGGTTTGATACCTCACGAAGCGGGAGATCATCATCTGCATAGGCTGGTCGGTCCATCTTGACAGGCACAATGTTGGCAGTCAAGAAATCGCGTAGCCTATCATCCCACACAGATTCGTTTTGAGTGAACTCGAGTGCGGCCATGGTCATCTTGAGGCCCTCGTAGAACAGCCTCGTAAATATAGCGGAGCCCCAGGTAAGGAATGCGCCACTAGCGTCAAGTGCACCGTCATCCGGGGAGGCCTTGGTGATGACTGCAACCAGCGCCGCAGATATCTTAATCGCAGCCAAGATGAGCAAGCGAGCTATTACGATGAAGATCATGCGGTGTAATGCCAGATCTTCGGACGGTCGCCAATCGAACGATAGTCCGTAGAACATCGTAGCAAGCGCGACGGCCCCAGCACTAACCAACGTGCAGACTGCGTTGCGTACTTGCGAACGACCCAGAACTGGACGGGGTTTAGACGTGTCTCGCACGCAATGGCCGTCTTGTATGAACTCGTGGCGCGGAGACGGGGTCGGGGTCGGGGTCGGCGACGCACTAGCCAATGCCCCAGGCTCGCCAACCGTGGCAGGTGGTGGAGATACGCCAGGAATCGGCGACGGAAGTTGCGATGGTTGTGCTATTGGCGTTGCCTGTGTTTCGCCCGCTTCGATTGGCACGGCCGTTGGCTGGACTATTTGGGGCGAAGGCGATAGGCTTTCAATCAGGGCGACGATAGCGTTCGGTAGTGGCGATGGACATGGCACTGGCGATGGGGAGGGAAGCTCCGGCAAAGGTGGCAGTGCCTGGCCATGCGAGCCCCGAAAGAAGCAGAGGAGGTGGAAGAGCACTACGACAGAGATGAGCGCGGGTCGTAATCGACGGAGGTGATGAGGTTTCATGATGACGTGATGTGGAACACAAAAAGGTTGACAGTCACCGCATACTGGCGAAGCATCTGCAGTTGCTTGGTAAGGGACGACGTACAAAAGGCTTTGAGCTTTGACCAACGTGCTCTTTCATGCTTGGTGGTTGGCCCGGGGACATAGGGACGGGGAAACCGGGCGACATGGCCCGTTAGGACGATGGCTGTAGTTCAGCGGATAAGAAGAATTTCGGCTGAAGGCTTTGGAACCCTCACGCGTTGGGACGTTCAAGTGTTGGGACATGTTTGTTTTGGACGTGGGTGAGACAAGACGTGAAACAGCAGAGAAGCTGAACACAGTCCCGGTCTGTCGAGAAAGCAATGCGAGGGGGTTCACTTGTTCGTCAAGGTCATCTTAGAAGTATGGGTGCACGGGCAGAATGTACGAAGCATGTGGAAGTCGAGGCGGACGAGAAGGCGAAGATTGTTGAAGCCAGCGCAGCGCGCGGTCATCGGCGAGTTGAGTCAGTCCAGGCCGCCAATAACTCCGCAATGCACTCGACCTTACGGCCCGATTTTGATCGTACATCTCCGGCCCCCCCCACATGTGACGCCATCACGCAGCCTCACTTCCAACCTCGTCTACCTCTCTACCCTTTCACTTCGAGATGCGCCGCCAACAACCCGACGCCGACGCCGACCTTAAGGAGCGCCATCCACTGGCCTTTTCACTGGGCTCTGAAAATGGGTCTGACCTTGACGAGGACGACGGTGATGTGACCCCGTCTGGCCCCCCTCCGCAGCTCCGCCGCGCGGCGGCGTCGTCACCGCGTTCCGCATTCATCCGCGGCATCCACCTTGCGTCGCGCTTTGCACTGCGCGTTTTCCCGCGCGTCGTGCTGGGCGTTGCTGTGCTGGCGTTTGTGCTCGCGTTACTTCCGGGTGGGTGGCGCGTCGCCCTGTGCGCGGCCGATCTACTGCCGCCGCCGCGCTGGGACGCCGGTGGTGGCGCGGCCGCCGGCTGGCCGGGCAACATTTCGCTGATCGGACACCGCGGGAGCGAGTGGCCGTACCCGGAGAATAGCATGAAGGCGCTGATAGCCGGCGCGCGAGCAGCGCACTTTATCGAGTTGGACATTGCGCTGACAAGCGATGGGGATGTGATTGCGCTACACGATATGTCGTTCAACCGGACATCGAACGGGACCGGGCTCGCGTGCATGCATACGGCGGCGTATGCGCGCTCGCTTGAACTGACTGTGCCGGAACGTGATCCGAGCGGGCGACTTGCGCGCGGCAAGCCGTGCAGTCGGCAAGTCGGGAGTGCGACGTACCCTTGCACGTACTCGGTGCCAATGCTGAACGACGTGTTCGAGGCAGTGCCGACTGACACACGGTTCATGTTCGATGTGAAGGCGTGTTACGCCCCGGGGGTCACGGTGAACAGTCCTCTGTGTTCAAACTGCACGCGACTGATGGAACGGACACGACAGCTGATGGAGAGCAACTTTATCCGACCGGAGCGCGTCGTGTTCACCTCGCTGCAAGCAGCGGCGCTCAAAGTGTTCCGGAAGGGGATTCCGCGGGGCAGCTCGTTCGCGCTGGGTGTCGATGCGAGCTACTCGCACTATAAACAGTCGACCCTCCTCGACTTGTTGGACGAGCATAACATTGACGCCGTGGCAATGTACGTCGGCCTGGCAGCCGTGCGACCAGATCTTGTGCGCGCTGTGTTAAGCTCAAAGACAACGGACAAACGGAAGCAACTGGACGTGTACGTATGGACTGTCCGCACCGAGCTCAACTTTCGGGTGGCGCGGTGCGCCGGTATTCGAAACCTCATCGTCTCCGAACCGGAGCGATTGGCTCGACAAATGTCAAAGCGAATCACGGTTGCTGGCAACGGCGCTGGGACAATCCTCGGTTGAGCAAAAAGCTGTGGGCATCTTGCTTCGAGTTCTGTAGATGTGATATGTGATATGTACACTGTTTTTTTGTGTGTAGTAGTAGCTACTAAGGATAGGACAGGCGGATAACTGGGCTGTGCTAGGGGAGCACGGTGGGAGTAGGGTCCGATTCCCTTTTCTGAGGTCGGGGTGTGGGCGCGACGGCTGGATTCCATGGTTACGGGTTATGACTCTTAAAGCGTCTGTGTTCAACTACTGGTACTGACGTGTGTCGCAAACGAAGGCTCGAACAAACAAAATGTCCACTGGAGCGATGGGGTACGGCGGTGTTGCAGCGTGTTAGGCGAGAGACATAGGGGGAATGCGAGGCACTCTACACCGTGCGGTAGATATGGGAGGCGAGAAAAAGAGCAGTGCGGGCGGAGGAATATCGTCACGCTGATGGAGGGTTTTCTTGAGAATTGGCAACATCGTGGCGGAAAATGACTGTGTCGAGCATTGTGCCGAGACATTGATTGATGTTATCGCCCATGAGTTTGGAGACGTCACTTTCAAGGTGCTTCTTTGCGTCGCGCTTACCGACGCGCGCAATGATAAGCTCTTCTGGGGTGAGCTTCTGCTCCTCCTTGACGGCCTTTTCATACGACTTGGCGAGTACGAGCATGGATTGGATGGTAGACTCATTGTTGGTCGAGTGCTCTGTGAAATCGCTGACCGAGAGCGAGTCCATCCACTTCTTCTTGTGAAGATTGAGAAGCATTTGCTCCTCGAGTTGATTCTTCTTGTACGCGATGGCGATCGAGTAATACTGACGGTTGAGGCCGTGGATAAGGGCCTGGATGGAGGGCTTGTTAAGATGTCCGACATTGGAGGTGGTGTGACGCGGCTCCTGGCCGAGCATGTGCATTTGCGGTGTGATGAGACGAAAGGCATCGATGACAACCTTGCCCTTGACCGACTGGATGGGGTCGATGACGACGGCGACTGCGCGGGTGTTGAGCTGCTCAAAGCTCTGCTGGGTGTTGATGTCGACGCCGGAGAGCCAGCAGCCGAACGAGGGATGCGAGTGGTACCAGCCGACAACCATCTCCGGACGTCCAGTCTGCTTTAGCATGTCCAACATGTTGGTCTGGAAGACAGGGTCGACTGCCTCGACCGAGACACCGGTTCCGGACTGCGGCATGGCGAAGACGTCGACTACCTTGACTGTGTAGTCGTCGACAAACTCGCCCAGCATGAGCCCCATGACCTCCATTGGAACGCCTGCGCGGCCGTGCTTGAGCATTTTGAGGAGGGCGAGGGAGGAGATGTAGATGGTCTCGGAGGTGTCCATGACCGGGACGTCGGCGGCCATGACGTTGCCGCCCTGGCTCTGGTTGAAGAGGCGTTGGAGGCGCTCCATGTTTCTTTTGCTGTTGTTGTTGTTGTTGTTGTTGTTGTTGTTTTGTTTGCAGTTTGGTGAGTGGTGCGTCGCAGCAGGGTTGACGGCGGTGCCGAGGCGTCGGGGAGGGGCAACGATCGGGCGGGGTAGAGGCGGAGTGGCGGAACAACAGAGTGTGGCGTGCAGCGAGAAGGAGGCTGGAGGGATGCTGGAAGGGGGGGATGCACTAACGGGGGAC
>JAVCKV010249607.1:3704-15436 GCA_032274145.1 Herpochondria borealis | reverse complement strand
CCAAAGACCCCACCTCTGCACACTGCCTCCGCCCTCCCCGTTCACAACCACCACACCAAAAACGAAACATCCTCTCTCCGCTGCACCACTTGTTCAAACCCCGTACCCCCTTCTTCAACAGCAAAACAGAACAAAACATGTCGTGGCAGTCGTACATCGATGACCAGCTCATTGCCGCCGGCTTCATGGTTCGTATTCTCCTTGTCCATCCGCACACCGTGAAACCCGTGGCCCAACCTCATTGCATCGCCTCAACGCTCACACCAGTGTCTCTTTCTCTCTATCTTCGTCTGCCTCGTCTGAACAGTATGCCTCGATCGTCGGACATGACGGCTCCACCTGGGCCAACTCAAAGGACTACAATGTACGTACATCCATCCTCACGGCCTCGACTCATTCTCTGCTTTCGGGAAGGAAGAAACCGATTGTTCTGACCGATTGCTGTTGTTCATTTGCAGATTCTCCAGGAAGAGATCACGCTGCTGAAGAGTCTACTCACTGGTGAGAAGCCGTTGAACGACATTGCCTCGGAGGGTTTCTATGTCGCTGGTCAGAAGTGAGTACCCACCCACTCTCTCTCTCTCTCTCTCTCTCTCTCTCTCTCTCTCTCTCTCTCTCGAAACATACAACTAGCCTACACACCAAAACTCGCAGTCAACTCACACACCTCCTCTCTGTGTTCTTCTCCTTCTTCTTCTTCTACTTCTTCTCCTTCTTCCGTTGTTCGTTACTGCCAGGTACGCATTCACTCGCGGCGAAGTCGAGGACGAGGACGGCGGGGCTTCCTTCCTTCAAGGCCGGTGCAAGGAGGAGGGCAAGTCTGCCCAGGGCGTGATCATCATGTCGACGGAGAAGGCGCTTGTTGTCGGCGTCCATGACCCTGCCTACAGCAACGGCGCTTCGTTCGGAAAGGTGAACACTGACATCGGTCGCATTGTGGACTACATGATGGAGTCCGGTTTCTAAATCCGGTGTTTGGGAAGGCGGGCACCCCCGTGATTTCATAGACCACTTGTTGTCGGGCTGACCAAACGTCGACGCTTTTGTGCTTTTGCTGCGCGGTTTTTTAACTCTAGTTTTTTCTTCTCTTTTCTTTGCTCGGGGAATGCTCTTCTTTAATTATTTTTCTCGAACTTTTTTTTTTGTTAAACGTCTCTTCGGTCTTGGTGGTCAGTGGATCTCGGCAAGAAGTGGCATTCTTGACTTCTTTCGAAAAGTCCTTGGCTCTACGGACCGGAGAAAAAAAGGCTGTACCTTTCAATGAAATCGGTGGTCTCACACGCTCACTGACATGCCAATATTGAGCAGTCGAAGCGAGGAGAAGTGGCCCTAAATTTAAGTAAAATTCAAATGTTTCAGATGTAAGCATGTCACAACGAACACATACCGTAGGTACAGGGTACAGTGCTACAGTTTCCCTGCGCTCCCACGCCGCCGCCTTCACCATCATCACCGCATTCTCCGACATCGCTGCCTTGTCTCTATCTCCATCATCATCCGACACCCAGGGTGCGAGTTACCCCAGCTGTCGTTGTTCAACAATCTTGCGCCCTGCTCGAGTACCGAACATCAACAACCGCAATGTCGCCGAACAAAAACGATGTCGTGATCTCCGACTCATCCTCCGGCTCATCCTCCGGCTCATCCTCCGGCTCATCCTCCGGCTCATCCTCCGACTCATCCTCCGACGAGGCGCCACGACCGAGCGCCAGCGCCAGCGCAAACGCCCCCGCGCAGCAAACACACCCGTCAAAGCGCCGCATCTCGTTCAGCCAGATGTCCCACTCAGACGCCGACGCCTCCAACTCGGAATTCTCTGGCGATGCCAGCAGCGACGATGAACGCGACGCGGAGTCGGAGGAGACCGCCCGCGCGTACGGCGGGTCGGACGCCGACGCTGACGACGACGCCGACGATGCCGACGGCAAGGAGTTTGTGCTCGACCCGAAGCATCTCGGCATTACCGCCGAGCAACTCGACGACGATGACGTCGACCTATGGCTCATGCGCGTTCCCAGGCATCAGTCGCTTGATACAAACCTCTTCGAAACCCTCATCGAACTTCCGACCCGCGAGGAACAGGAGCAGCACGCGGTGAAAACCGACCGTATCTGCGGCAAGTACCGTGGAAGCTACGCGTACCGCGACCACGGCGCCGTGCTTGACAAGAGCGTTCGCGCGGCATTCGTCGTCGCGGACGAGGACGACGGTGGGAACGGCAAACTTTTCGTCAGTACGTTTTGTATCCCGCAATTCTTCGGTGAGAATGTGAGCGTTTTATTTGACGTTGTACACCACAAGTGTTCAAGATTTCTTTACTGACTCGTGTGTTTGTTTCGTTGTTCTGTTCTCTGGAATTTCTGGTCGATAGCCAAGCCGTTCTCGAAGATGATCAGCGTTACTTACGACGCTGAGCTCGTTGACCTCAGCAATGGTGCACCACCAAGACGCACGTACGCTGAGGAGCCGCAGAACCTGTCTCAGAAATACTTTCCGGTCGGAGGCACAACCAGTAAGTTCATGGCGTGAGTGCCTTTCGCATGCTACTCTGTTTTATCGTTCTGCGAGTGAAAGAAGCACCTGAAACTGATCAATGGTATTCTTCGAATTTTTTCCTTTTCTCTTTCCCCCCCCCCCCCACATTCAACAGAAAAACGCAGATATGAAGAGGAAGGTAGAGCGAAGATGGAGAGTAAGGATGAACCGCTCGAAGTAATGATCGAGAAAGCCACGCCCGTGAAGAGACGCAAGTCGCGCCAGCCTTCACAACAACGCAGAACAACGCCAAGGCGGAGGCGTGACTCAGGAAAGTTAGCTTGACTAGATTATGGTAGCCTTGGAAAGAACCCTCATCGTCACCTGTTCGAACTTCTCGTACACTCCTGCGCCAAGCTCATCCTGTGGGGGAACAGGAAAACCACCCTTCCTACCGCAACTTGCCTTCAAAGCTTTTTTCTATCCACTATTCCCACAGTAACCCTTTACGTTGATCTGTTTATGAGTACCGGATCATCCCCGATCATCCATTGTGAGGGTAATTCAGAAAACATATCAAAACTTAAAAGGCTACCTCACGGATTTCATCGTCCACTACACCTCTTTTTTGATCCCATCAACTTTTTGAGCGACGCCCTCCATCATCAGCCTTCTTCACACACCGTTGAGATGAATGAACAGGTCTACCGCAAAGTCGACCCGCGCGACCACCTGCGCCGCTTTCTGGCCAAGGATGTGCGCCTCGATGGTCGCTCCATCAACACCCCGCGCAAAATCAGCATAACTGCGGGCTCCATCAACACCGCCGTCGGCTCTGCGATGGTAAAGTTTGGCCGCACCACCGCAGTCGCCGGCATCCACGCCACGTTAGTCGTGCCACCGGCCTCTTCGCCCCAGGACGGCATGCTTGAAATCGTCGTCGATATGCTGCCAACGGCCACCGTCCCCGGGCAAACGCGCGGCTACCGTGCAGCCGACGACGCCGTCGCCCTCACGCAGTACCTGCATGGATGGATCGTGCCTTACATCAACCTCGACCAGCTGTGCATCGAGGAAGATCGGCTTGTCTGGCGACTGCGACTCACGGTCTACATTGTAGACCATGACGGCAACCTCGAGGATGCTGCGGCACTTGCCGCCGTTGCCGCTATTCGCGACGTCAGACTGCCCATCGTGCGAATGCTCGACGATGTCGCAGATCAGGACGCTATGGCTGATGTGTCGGACGAAACAACCTCTGCGCAGAACGGCGCGGTCATTGCTGAGGCTACGGCGGAACGTATTGTCGCGTTGCATGCTGATGGACTCCCCCTTGTTGTGTCCTTCTCTCTGTTTGAGGGGAAACCGTTGCTCGACCCGTCTGCGGAGGAGGAAGCTGTTGCAGATTCGCGCCTCACCATGGTGTTCCGGCCCACTGGTGAACTGCGAAGCGTCGACAAAAGTGGTGGGGCGAGTCTACCCCAAAGTCTGTTCAACGCCTGTATTCAGATAGCGGAAGACCGCTCTCATACCCTTGCGGGCAAGTTAAAAAAGGCCAAGCCGACAAAGTCATGACAAACAGAGAAACATGGAGCGAAGACAAAAAAAAAAAAAACTTGACATCTGCAGCCCCTGTGCCCACCACTGGAGCAAACAACAAGAGAAGGGTTTTTTTTCTACTCAAGCGGTGCTGGGAAGTCTATACCGCGCATTGATGCACCCACAGCCGTGGCAGACTCGAAGCAACCCACCTTCTCGTTTAGAGACAGCTCCTCGACGTCATCTGGGCAGTCTTGCGGGAACGACCCATCCATGTTAATGCGACATGAATGCAGAGCCACGAACGGTGCACCCTGCATGTCCTGTCCGCGTTGCAGCCGCTCAATCTGCACGTCGATCGGAAACGAGTAAGCCGTGACCCTGGTAAGCAGGTATCGCAGCCCCGTAGCAGAAAGCGCGTACGCGGCAGTCCCCCACCCGGGCGCGGCTTGATGCACGCCACCCTGCCACACACTGGACTTTCTTGCGGCAGCCTCGCTCTCGTCATCATCATCATCGTCATCATCCGTCGCGCGCATTCGCAGATAGAGGTAGTGCCACGGCGTGCGTCGCGCGCGCGCACCGCCGTCCGCGTCGCGGAATACCAGGTCCAGACGACGCATGAGCGACCGCGACAGACGGACGTCGTCCTCCAGCACGATGATGCGCGATAGGTTGCGCTCGAAGGCGTCGCGCCAGACACGGATGTGGGAGAAGGTGCAGCCGACCTGGCCGGCCGTGACCGTCGCGTCGGACGGGACGCCCACGATGGGGATGGGCGGGTCATCGAGGTCGACGGCGGTGTATGGCGTGGCGTCCACGACGGTGATGCGCAGGTCGTGCTCGCTGGCCCAGGTGCGTAGGTATTGGCGACGTGTTTCGCAGTGCGCGAGGCCGATGATGTAGATGGCGTCCACGGCCGTGTTCACATTGTGCCCGAGTTTGCTCGTGCTGTCGGGTTGTGGGGTTGACGCCGACGCAGGGTTGAAGAGGACGAGCTGCGCAATTAGCACGATGAGAGCGGCTGCCGCTGCCATGGTTGTGGCAGCTCATGGTAGGGAAGCTGGGAAGCATTCCGGGGTGGTCTAGAGAGCCGGTGCTCTAGCTAGAGAGCCGGTGCTCCGGATTTGGACAAAAGTGGCCATCGCTAGACCGGGGTATTTCAAGCGTTTAACTACAACGCGAAGGTTGGAAGTTTGTCATGTTTCTTTCGTTTTGGTTTTAATGAGCAAGAGGAGGGTGGGATGGGTGGCAAGACGGGACGAGGCAAAGTATCAAAAAAATATGTTCGGAAAGGCGAAGAGGCAGAGAACAAAGGAAAGAAAAGAGGGAAGTGAAAAGTTGATCACTTGTCCTTGCTAGCGGCCTGCATAGTGGAGAGGAATGCGTTGTAACCAACCTGGACGGTGTTGATGTAGAGAACGCGCTGAGACGACGGGATGAAACGGAAGTTGATGATATGGGCAGCCGGCCACACGGTCCAATTAACCTTCATGGTCGGCCAGAGCTTGTTGGTGACCTCGTCCTTGATCTCGTCCGATTTTCCGTCCATAGCCTTCATCGAGGCGAAGAAGACAGCGGTGAAGACGGGGGCGAGCAAAATCTGGTCGATGGCCGTCTTGGTCGCTACGGCGGCCGCTGAGGTCGGGGCTGAGGTCATGATTGTGCGGTCCAGGAAACCGTACCAGTAGTGGCCGAAGGGACCGTGCAGACAGATGCCGAAGGCGGACATCTTGGCCGTGCGCTTGGAGTCCCATGGCTTGCCCTTTGCGAGGTCCGGCGCCTGGGCGACGAGATCGCCGAGCGTGAAGCCGGAGAAGGACTGCGCAGATGGCGGTTGTTGTTGTTGTTGTTTTCAGACGGTATATGTCACAATGGGGTTTCCGTGTGTATGTGTATGTTTGTGTGAGTGGGATGTGGCAGGAAAGAGAGACAGAGAGAGACAGAGAGAGAGAGTGGGGAAGAGGGGGGACTGGGAATGACTTACGGTGAGGATCTTGGTCTGCAGCGGCCTGGCCACGAGGGCGGCGTTGTAACGGGCCCAGATTCCGGACATGGCGAGTGCGTCGGCGGTGGTTGCTGAGGACGAAGGGTTGGAGGAGAGATGGGCAGCGGCAAGCTGAGAACAGAGGATCGGTGGGAGCTGTTGGGGGAGGGGGGGAGGAGGGATCGGGATGTGCCGCACGGTGTAGCAAAGGAGCTACAGGACGGTGGCTCACGGGGACAAGTGGTGGATTGAGTGGCGGGGGCTGGCTCGGTGATGGACATGTGATAGGTAGATGGGAACGGTTCAACTGGAGAGGACGGTTCGTTGAATTTCGCATAAAATTTCGCGGCATGCAATGGTACCTAAACAGATTATTTTGGCACCGCATCCACGCCGTGCCGCGTGTGGTTGCAGCTCGCCGCCGTTTCGGTCAATTGCCGTTTCCCCCAAAAGTGCCTCTTCAAGGTGCCTCTTCAAGGTGCCTCTTCAAGGTGCCTCTTCCAAGTGCCCCCTCGACCCCCAACCGGCGCCCCTCACCTCACTGTAAAAAACTGCCGCATCCACACAATACCGTCGCCTTTACAATAAACCCGCTCGGCCGCTTCACCCCACAACGATAACGACAACGACAACCAGCCAGTTACAACGCAACCCATCCACCCAACCTTCACTTGCCAGACCGACTCCTCCTCGACGAATAAAACCCGCCATCAACCCTGCGCGTGTACCCCCGCCGAGTCAGGCCCTCGTCGTCCACACCCCGGTCTCGATGCGAACGCGGCATCCGTCCCACCCGCGCGTCCGCCCCGCCGTCCTCACTCGGCGCGCGCACAGTCCCGATAGTTTCCCCGTTCACCGACAGCTCGTCCTCCGCGCGGTCCACGCGCAACCCCTCGTCCTCGACAACTGCGCCGTTCACACGCACGCACTTTTGCCGGATCAGAAACGCGCACGTGTCCGACGACGCCACGTTCAGGAGCAGTAGCGCTTTTAGCAACGTCGTGTGCTGCTTCGCCACGCGTCGCTGCTGCTGCTGCTGCTGCCCGTGTCCCTGCGACTGCTCGCCGTCTGCGGTGCCGGCCGCCGCTTCGGGTTGTGTGCCGACGTCGTCGTGTCCGGTCGGGTCGTTGCTTGTCGGATTCACCCCTCGTCCTGGTCCCCGTCCCGGACCCGGGCCCGGTCCCGGTCCAGGCCCAGGCCCAGGTCCAGGTCCAGGTCGTGACCGCGAACGTGAACGAGCACCGGGGCTGTCGGGCTCGAACCGCCGGCCGTCGCGATACGATTCCAGTGAGCGCGCAAAAATTGGGGTGCGTGCGCGCCGCGGCGTCGTAGCCCGTTGCGCGCGCGGCAGGCCGAGAAGGAACGGTGTGGCGCCGGGGCTCACCGGGATGAAAGCGTTTGGCATTCTGGTTGTTGTTGTTTTTTTTGTCGTCGGGAGCACCGGGACGAAGGAGAACCGGTGGAAGAGGCGGGGAAGAAACGAGCTCAAGGGTGGGAAAAAAAGTTGTTCTTTTTGTTGAGAGGTCCCACAGCAGCAACAACAAACGGCGACGACGACGACGACGTTCGCGTGGGTGCACACAGAGGAGCGGAGGTTGGCGTGGTCGGGCTTTACGTTTTGCGGCGCGCGGGGCGGAGATTTTGGTGCTTGATCTGCTGCTTGGGCTGCTGCTACAGTACTTGTGCCAGTTTCCCGGGCTAAATAGGTTACCGATATCGTCATACAGCCTTTTACTGCGCCTGTCGCATGGTTATCCTTTAAGTAAAGGCTACTAAAACAGCTACCAAGCGAAAGTGTGGAATCTGTTACCCGTGGCATTTCTCTGTTGGGTACCTTTTTCGCTTGATCCTCGGAAGATCCCTCCCCGCCTTTATACCGGCGGTTACCGCTTGGATGTCCCCGCCGGCGGCCTGCCATCCCTCGTTGCCGACTCGCATTGGCTCACGTCCTTCTCGTCCACGCCACCGCCATCACCTGTACCGCTATTGTCGTTCGCCGTCGCGAACGTCGCAAACCACTCCGTCCTCCCCGCCGCTGTCCCTCCCACAACGCCGACCGCGATGGACGTCAACGCAACAGACCCCGGCTCGCTAGACGTTGCGCACGAGGTCGACACCCTTTCCTTCCGCTTCTATACGGATGAGGAGGCTCTCAACCTCTCTGTGCGCCGCATCACCTCCCCGCACGCCTTCGACGACCTCGGACGCCCCATCCCTCGCGGCCTGTACGACCCCGTCCTCGGCCCGACCTCTCCGTCGGACGGCCCGTGCCACACATGCGCTCTGTTCTACCACAGCTGCCCCGGTCACTTTGGTCACATCGAGCTCCCATTCCCGCTTCCCAACCCGCTGCTCGCCGCCCCCATACTCAAGCTCATCCGCGCGTCGTGTCCGTCCTGCTTCTGCTTTTATCTCTCTAGATCCGATATCAATCTCCTGCTCGCCCGTCTCTACTTCGAGGACGCAGGCCTCTCCCACCCGGCCCAGGCCGTCGAATCCTACCGCGTCCTCCGTCGCAACGCCCCCGCTGCAATCGTCGCCAAGCGTCGCTCCCGCTCCAAACTCGACCCCGATGGCGGCAATCTCGACGTCGATGCACCGTACAACCCCGTCATCAAGAACTGGTCTGCCTTTCTTGCCTCGCTCCCCGACCCCCTCCCGCGCTATCTCGCCACGGTCGATCCCAAAGACGCCAGACTAATCGAGCGCAACATCACGCGCGCAGCACGCGTCGCGTGGAAACGCGCAGCGAATCGCGGCGCTCTGCGACAGCAGCGCTCAAAGGGCTGGCGCGAGACAGAGGCTACCCTACTCGCCGCTGCCACTTCGGCGTGTCCGGAATGTCGCCGCGCTCCGCTCCCGGTGCGAAAGGGTGAGCGCGGCATGCTCTTCCGTCAAACCTCGCGCAGCGGCACTGCGGAAGTCCTATTCTCGCCCATCGAGCTCGAGCGTCAGATCGCGGGCCTCTGTCGCAACCACCCCGACCTCTTCGCCATGCTGTATGGTTTGAAAGGCCGGCCCGACGGCGCCGATGGGAAGCCACACGACAGCGAGAACGTGCACAGACGCCTGTTTGTGCGATTCGTTCTCGTCCCGCCAAGCAGATTTCGTCCCGCAAGCGACGTGCAGACAATGGAGACTGCCGCCGAACATCCGCAGAATATCTTCTTCCAGCGAATGCTCACGGAGATTGACGTTATTCTCAAGGCGAATGACCTCGGGCTCGAGGGCGACGATGCGGCTGACAACGAGGAAGAGATGGATGTGGAGGACGAAAATGGCCCAGCGAACAAACCTGTGCAAGGCAAGCCGACGAAGGCGCGGTTTGCACAAGCTACAGTGAATATGAACACCGCGTTGGGAGAGCTTTATGACAGTAGTAAGGGCTCTGGTGCTCAGGGTGTAGTTCAATCCACCGGTATCAAGCAGCAGTTTGAGGCGAAGGCCGGCCTGTTTCGCCAGCACATGATGGGTAAGCGTGTCAACTACAGCTGCCGTTCTGTGATCGGACCGGATGCCTTTCTCGACACCGACGAGATTGGCATTCCTGAAAGCTTTGCCCGGCTTCTCTCTGTTCCCGAACCCGTCACACCAGCCAACCTCGAGGAGATGCAACAGGCTGTGCTCAACGGCCCGAAGAAGTACCCCGGTGCGCTCGCCGTCGAGGATCAGACCTCGACTGGTGAATTTCGCATGATCAAGTTCAACGAAAGGACGTCACAGCAGCTACTGCAGTCACAGGCAGGTCTGCTGCTGCAGAATCGGGTGCCAATGCGGCAATCCAACCGCTCTAAAAGAAGAGCCACTCTGGACAACGATACTGAGAGTATGACGCCAAAACGCGTGCACAGGCATCTCAAAACCGGAGATATTGTGCTGTTCAATCGGCAGCCAACGCTTCATCGTGTCTCGATCATGGCTCATCGCGTCAGAGTCCTCCCGGGGGACCGGACAATTCGATTTCACTATGCGAACTGCGGCTCTTACAATGCGGATTTCGATGGCGACGAAATGAACGTTCATATCCCACAGGACTATGTGAGTCGCGCTGAAGCTGAGGAACTCATGCTCAGTAGCAAGCACTACATCGTCCCCACCTCCGGAGCCCCGATTCGCGGTTTGATTCAGGACCATATTGCAGCAGCCACTTTGCTCAGTCGTGTTGGGACTTTCCTAGACCGCGGCAAGTTCATGCAGCTTCTCTTCTCAGCCACTGAGAACATCATGCTGCGGCGGGATAGGGCCCGGCAAGGATATGTATTGCCAGAGCCTGCCATTCTGAAACCATGGCCAATGTGGACTGGGAAGCAGCTAATTTCGTCAGTCCTGTTTGTAGTCAGAAATGGTCGCCCAGGGTTGTTCATGCAGGGTGGATCTAAAGTGAAGTCGAACATTGTCGGTAGGGAAGAAACAGAAATCGTCGTGCGGAATGGTGAGCTTCTTCAAGGTATCATCGACAAAAGTTCTATCGGATCCTCCATGTATGGTCTTGTGCATGCTGTGCAGGAGGCATATGGTTGCACAGCGTCGGACGACTTCTTGAGCTGCATGGGTCGGCTCTGTCTCTACTACATGCGCATGCATGGTCACACAACCGGTGTTGCCGATCTCACCCTACAGAGCGCCGGTGATCAAAGGCGGTATGAAATCCTACGCAAGGGTGTCGATAACTTGGGCATCGAAATGGCGAACGCTGTTTCCTCAGAGTTGAGCAACAAACATGATGAAGATGACCTGGCCGCTGTTACAAACGAAGAGGCTCGTGTTCTCGTCGAAGAGATGGTACGCAAAGACGGTATTGAGGCTGAAGACCGGCTGGACACTGCCATGAAAACAGTACTGAACAAAGTATCATCCGATGTTATGAAAGTTTGTGTCCCCGCCAGTCTTAAGAGACCGTTTCCACGGAATGGATTCGCACTGATGACAAACACAGGTGCGAAGGGTTCAGCAGTCAACGCTGCTCAAATCTCATGCCTCTTAGGTTCAACCGTTCTTGAAGGAAAACGAGTGCCTCGTATGGGAGGGAGTGGCGCGACGCTGCCATGTTTCGAGCCGTACGATCCATCCCCACTCGCAGGAGGTTTCATTGCAAGTAGGTTTTTGACAGGTATCACGCCACCGGAGTTTTTCTTCCATGCCATGTCTGGTCGCGAAGGTCTTCTCGATACATCTTTAAAGACTGCCAACTCGGGGTACCTTCAACGATGCTTGATCAAACATCTGGAAGGTGTTCAACTGCGTTACGATGGAAGCTCGCGAGACTCGGACGACAGTGTCCTCCAGTTCATCTATGGTGATGACGGCATTGACCCATCCAAGGCACGATGGCTCACTGGCAAGAGCAAGGACAAAGTCAAATGGCAGGTAAAAAACCGCCGATGCCTGGACGTACCGTCTGAGCCTGTCCATCCTGATGTTATCGAAGCCCGTGACCAAATGGCTGCGGAAGGAAGTGGTGGAGGTGAAAGAAATACGTTACTGGAACTTATTAGCCCAGGGGCTCTATGCAAACGAGGAGCGGTTTCTGAGGCATTCGAATCAGTGATAGAGACGGCTCTAGAAGATCCAGAGGCCGAAGGAGGCGAACGAGAATTTTTAGAAGGTAGGTACCAGGCAGCATCTGCACAGCCCGGGGAATCAGTTGGTATTGTCGCAGCTCAAGGCGTTGGGGAACCTTCGACACAGATGACGTTGAACACATTCCACCATGCTGGCTCTAGCTCCGCAC
>JAVCKV010249496.1:0-15440 GCA_032274145.1 Herpochondria borealis | reverse complement strand
TGTCGAGTAAAGACATCACGCCGCTTGTACAAGACCCCTTGATAATGAGATACATCATTGGTCATTGTGCTGCGAACCAACGCCGTCGCGGGGTAATACGCAGAATCACTTTCGTCGTCGTCGTCGCTGCTATTACTGAGTTGCTGAGGATTACAAAATGAAATTCCAAAGCGCTGCATTCACAGTGTCGTCGTCGGGGGGAAAGGAAGGAGTCTCAGCCGTAATATGTTGTTTGTATATATACCAGTTAGAAGTGAGGCTAGAGGATACAAGTACTTCGTTGAACAAGGAGACTTTGAGGAACAGTAATAACATGAACGGGCCGGTGTCATTGTCGTGGGTTTAAAACATCCGAATATACCCCACAGCGTCATTGCTTAACGCTCTATATCCAGTACATGTATCTATGGCCGTAGCGATACCATACTCCTTAGGAGATGAATGTCCCAGTTAGGGTTAAGCTTCAACATTTCCCCCCTCAGCGACCCTACACCTAATAGTAGCCAAGAAGGACAAGACCACTACGAGAAGTTGCTCACAGTTCTGACTGCTGATCTATTTTTAGTTGTTGGCGGCATGCTATCAAATCCGCAACAGTCCGGATCACAAGGTCAAAGATATCCGTGATCCTTGTTCGAAGAGATCGAACAGCTCGTACAACCAATGGCCCGTGAATCCCAAACGAATCGAGTGTAAGAACGAGGTGCCCTCTAGTATAGTATCATAGTGTCGTCGAAGCGTCATTGTCTCGATGCTATTATTCAACAGCACTTTCTATACAGCAACCACAGCCAGTTAGACCCTACACCCCTCTAGCCGGTGTATACTGCCATGACCACTAGTACGAGAAGCAAGTAGCTCACAGTCAGTTCTGACTCTTAAATACTGATATAATAGGCGGCATGATACCGCAAATCCGCAAAGTTAGTTAGTTACCCAAATATCACACAAGGTCAAGGATAACCGTGATTTGCCCTGAAGGGCTCGCTTAGCTCCAAGCTCACAGATCTTTCGAAGAGGTCGAACGGCTCGTACAACCTCTATTACCAATGCCCTGTGGATCCCAAACGAGTCCATCGTTAGAACGAGATGACCTAATATGATATCATAGTACTGCCCATTCAACCCCAAGAGGAAAAGACGCTGATCGATGATTGTCTCCTCAAAAGCACTCGTAGATACGTCAACGCCATGCTTCTTCTTCTTCTTCGTCTTCTTCAAGATGGCACTAAAGAACGCAGTAAACAGATTATGACAAGCCCGTAAATCTTGTTGGTTGAGAAAATAGGAGAGGCACGAGTCGTCGATCACTCGGTTTGTTGTAGTGTGGACAACAGCTTTCACGACGGCTTCCCCGCCCAGCACTGTAAATAGGTTGAGATTCTCTTGTTTGGCTTTTGTTGTTGCGAAACGAGGCCATGGTGTACAGCAGTTGATGCGTACAGTTCGTAATCGTTGTAGGTAGTGCTTGGCGCCATAATTGTTATATGTGTACATATATGTATATTGGGAAGCAAAAACACTGTCTGGAAGGTTCTTGAAATTGTGAGCTGATACGTGTCCGATTTCCTTTGCCACGACGATCTTTTAGATACTAGAAATTCTATTTAGACGGCACACTTCAACAACGAAATCACTCTCAGGCAGTTTTCCCGTACGAAATCCGACGAGAACGTCTACAGTCGTGGCTAAGAAATTCTCTACCGAATATGATGTGATGTGGATCTACTGAGGTATCAGGCATCTCCAGGGCTTAGACGGTGTAGAATTCGAGTCACAAGATCGTTTAGCGAGAACTTCAAAGCGTCGACTCGACAACACGAGATTGCGCCAAGCAGGATAAATGTTGAGTTTATGATATCCAACGACGCGCGTGGAGGGAGGCGAAAGAGTCTCCATGTGGGAATGGAGGTGTGCATTTATGCTAATATTCATGATGCTGTCAGTGGCAGGCAGGTAATTGGTTTATAACGCAGTGGTGAACGTCGGTTTGAACATTGTAGACCGTCCCGCTGGAGTCCGAGTTGTCCTAATCGTCGGTGTCGACTACATAGTTGCTGCGCCACTCTCTAGAAATAAGCCTTTCGTGTAGTTTCGAGGATAGCGGACAGCGACGACAACGATAACAACGCGCTGCTGTTAAACAGCAGGACTATCCACAGTCTTGCTAGTTACAAGCGAAAACAGAGCGACAATATTGAACGCTTTCTTTTCGTATGGTTCAATCCCTTCTCGATGTCTGGGCACACCTTTAGAATGCTCGTAAAAACAAAGACGAATAGTGTTGAGGCACAGCATCGCCATTGTTCTCTGTCAACAACAGTGTGTCAACAGGGTGATGTTGCACCCGGAGGATTCTACTTTAGCCATATTCCGCTCCGGCATGTTGGGGATAATTTTCAAAGTACTGGTTATGTTAGCTTTCTCTACAATCAAAAGGGTTTCGTCTCCCTGAAACTTAAGGAGAGCGGTAAATTACAGGAGGGTCAGGTTCCGTTCACGCCGACGCACGCTGGTACACCTCCACTGGTCTACTACAGAACTAAGGAAAACCTTGCCGAGACCTGCCGAGATTTTGCCTGCTTTTCGCCGAGCTGGAAGGACTTTCGAAGAGGACGAATGACCCTCGCAACCTCAACTGACACTGAGCGATGGACCCCAAACGAATCAAGTGTAAGTACGAGGTGGCCCAGTATGATGTCAAAGTGTTGTGCATTCAAACCCAAAGTAAAGAGTCGTTTTAGCTGATCTGCAACGGCCTCATCAATCTTGGAGGTGTCGCAAGGAATCCCATGTTCCAAGGCACTGCAAAAGAAAGCAACCAGATATTCATGGGAAGCCTCCAAGTCTTGCAGATTGAGGAAATACGAGAGGCAAGAATCCGCAAGTATTCGTGTAGTTACAGTTTGGACAGCTGCTCTTATGACGGTCTTTCCGCCCAGCATCTTATAGAGGTTGAGCATCTCTTGCTGCTGGGGAGAGGGGTTGTGTTGCATCGTAGCGGTTGCATAGATACCATTGTTGGTGTAGTTGGTGCTGGGTGTCATGTCTATGGTGTTGTGAAGAATGAACTTGCTGAAATTGTGAGCTGTGAGGCTAAGTGAGTGTCCCATAATTTGTTTTGGGTGTCTTTTACGGTACTTGCTATTTTTCTAATAGCGACCAACTGTTCTGTTTCAGAGGGCAAAGTTCAACAGCGGGATCACTCTCGGGCGGTATTTACTATTCTCACTGGGTTACTTCGTACGAATCTGCCACGCTTGATACGAGCGAGGGGAACGTGGGAACTCTTGTAGCCCATGTTGTAGTCTACAAATCTGTCTCAGTCCCATATGACCGTTGTGATGCGTTGTGTTGCATCAATTCTACGAGGAACCAACATATGGAGGGCGCAGGACCCATTCGGCACGCCACAGCCTTACAAGCACAGCACCAAATGCATCCGTTCTTTCGCGGATGCAAGCTGTGAATGACTTTCACAAGGCATATTTTGTCCAATGAACATTACCTTGTACGCAGTATGTGGGAATGGAGGAGAACATAATTATGCTCTATTGAATGAGTTTGCAGGACATCTTCTAGTTGCTTATAGGCAAGTCACTAATCAGAGAACACTTATACCCCCATAACAAGAGGAGTTACATCAGTACGCCTCCCGTCTTGAGCTTCATTATTGAGACGGCAAGACTCGCTATCGACACTGGTTCATACTACTGCAATCTTACCCAATGTATGCAGTGCCTGCTCGCAGAACGAATCTAGCAGACAAAGAGAGCAACTGCGTAGTATATATCATGCACGACTCTTCCATGCCTGATTGCGTGAGCAAACCGCGCTGGTTGGTCAGAAGAGCCTGATTGGCGATAGAGCTTTTAACTTCGACACACGCTGCTCCGTTTGGCAAGACTACCCCAACCCATTCAAAAGCCCCCTTGTAGTCTTGACTCGTGATTCCCAGGATTAAGGATGGATGCACTATTTTCGTAGAAACCAAGATTAACAATGTGAATGGTTATAAGTCAACCGCGAAATCTACCCGTTGTTCTCTCTAGAGAGACATGCGAAAGTGGACCAAAGCTATCTATCTGATGCTCGACAAACAAGTGACAACCAAGTTGTATATCGGACTTGAGACTCTACTACTCATTAACCCCATCTCATCCTCAGTATTCGGGTACCACGGTAGCAGACTGAGGAATTAATCGCTGATTCCCGTAGCATAGTACTATTCTCCAATGGGCGAGGAAGGGCAGAATTAGGACGGAGGATTGCTAGCTTTTAGGTTCGAGTTCTCTGTAACTTAGATACCCGACCAACTGTCTATAAGTTCAGCGAGAACCGTGCAGATATATGCCGGGATCTAGCCTGTCTGGATCCAACCTGAAACGACTGCCGAAGAGGCCGAAGGACTCGTACAACCTCCACTGACACTGAACGATGGACTCCAAACGAGTCGAGGGTTAGAATGAGGTGCCCTATAATCAGATCGAAGTGTTGCTCGGTCAATCCCATTGTGAAGAGACGCTGGAGCTGATCCGCAACAGCCTCATCGATTAGGGAAGTGTCTTCGGGGATGCCGTAAGTCAACGCACTACCAAAGAACGCGACGAGCGACTCTTGTGAAGCTGCGAAGTCTTGCCTTACGACGAAGAAAGCAAGGCATGAATCTGTTAGCATTCGCCGCGCAACCACCTGTATGGCCGCTCTGATGGTCGCCTCTCCACCCAACAGTCTGTAGAGATTGAGCTCTTGGTCTTGCTGTTGTCGTGTGGAGAGGGTTTCCCTGTTACTTGCCATCATTTCCTTTTGTGAAAATTATGAGAAGAGATAAATCATAAATCTGTACTGCCTCGAGACAGGTTGAGGGACTGGGAAGTCGGTAAGGCTTGTGCATTTTGACGTATCGTATGAGTTTCATGATCTCTGCCAAGATAGCAGTGTCGTGCAATCTGTGGTATGGCATATCGTGAGTGTCGGCAAGTATCAGACATTCCAGGACGATTTCGCGAGACATTTCTGGCAAGACATCACATAAAGTCTTATTTTCACGCCATGTTCACAAGCTGCACAAGACTGCATCGGGCAACAGCCCCCAAATGGGCATAGTTGGATACTGATTCCCACCAAAGCCGGTTCTTTGTCATCCTAACTCGTTCACCCTCTCACCCTCTCTCCAGAGAAATGCAAACAGGTGAAGCCTGTGCTTTTGGTCACCACACCAAAAATAAGATGCGGAAATTGCATGGCGGGAAGCGTACCCCGATTACGCGGGCAAGGCGGGCTCCCGCATGTCTAGAGAAGCAACCCGAGATGAATCGATCACGGTAGACGAAGCAGTCAGGTGCTATCACGGTTTCCTGCGCTTGGAAAGAGGCGAATCGACCCTCCGCTCTCGGACCAATCGACTGCGTCTCGAGCTAGGTTTCGGAAGACCCACAATAGAGACAGCACTTCAGAAGGAGGACACATATGTACCACTTGTCTAACATCGAATACAAGCCGTGCACAGTTTTCGCCCATCAATGGTTGGTTAAAAGGTCCGAGAGCAAGCTCCGGTGTCAGGGAACCCAGAGACACGTGCTAGTATGGACCTTCCACACAACAGTCAACAACCTCCGATCCTCAAAGTTCCACTTTCAAGCAAGAAAACTCTGGTGGACGGTTAAAGTTCTGTGTGAAACTTGACCAACCAGGTACGAAGTGCCACCAGGTATCACAAATATCTAGCAGTGCGACAAATATCTAGCAGTACGATTCCGTTGTGTCTGCCTGGTTCTCCGTGAAAATATTAATTCTTAACTCCTCTTGATTGCTGAGTTGCTGGCATAATTCCGTCATCGTTGCCTCACATTGTGGTTTGGGGCGTAACAGTGGCAAAGCAATAGAACGATTGTGTCGCACTATAGGTATCTAGATTTACGGTGGTGTGTTCTGCTAGGCTGGACTGGTAGTGTTGATTGATTCCCTGGATACAGGTGTGCACTGCCTACATGCACAGGGCGAATCTCGCGGACACTTGTCTTGATTTGGCAAGTTTTGCTCCGAGCTCGAACGACGTTCGAAGAGGTCGAATGACCCGCACAACCTCCACTGACACTGACCTATGGACAAACGAGTCCAAAGTTAGGATCAGGTGACCCAAGATCAGATCAAAGTGGTGTTCATTCAACCCCATCTTGAATAGACGCTTAAGGTGATCGGCAATAGCCTCATTAATCAGGGGTGTACTTTCAGGGATGCCATGCTTCAAGGTACTACTGAAGAAGTCGAAGAGGTGGTCTCGGGACGCCTCGAAGTCTGGGCGGACGACGAAGAAGGAAAGACAGGAATCGGCTAACATTCGATGTGCGACCGTTTGAAGCGCTGCCCTGATGGTCGCTTCCCCTCCCAGCAACTTGTAGAGGTTGAGGTGTTGGTCGTGAGGTGCTGGTACTGCTAAGAAAGAAGAACCGATTTCAATGTTGTAGTTACGATGATCCATGTTAGCGTTTTGTTTTGGTGAGGATGAAATTGTGAGCTGAGAGCGAGCTACTGTTCTTCCCTGGTCATGACTTCGCTGAAGTTTCGAGAATGTATAAGCCTTCGTGAGTGCTTCAAGCCTTGAGCAATGCTTGACTTCTTGTCGAGGGTCGCGCCACCCTCCATCTGTGAAAATTAACCACAAGAGACATAAAGCTCTTAGCCACTCTTCTATTTGCGAAACGAGAGAACGGTATTACATATGATACGTTTGACGTTTCCGTCCATGGTGCAAATTGTTGAAAAATCAGATGGAATCTAAATCAATTATGTTATGCACCGAAGAATCTGTGATTGGATGGAGTCCAAAGTTGCCTGAGGTGGGGGGCTAGTCCATCCTTAGGCTCTCTATAACGAGGGACAATGCTTCACATCATCCTAATCTGTATCTAATAGTTTATCTCTGCAATCCAAGATCTGGACCTGGTATAAGTGTTCTGAGGTGTCCATTCACGATGTTGCATGATGTCAATATCAACGACACCAGCAAGAACTGAAGGGAGGTTGCCATCAAATCCTGTTTTAATCCATGGTGCGGGCGAAATATGACGACATTTGGTCGGTCTGGGACACATACTCTAGACAGAGGAGTCATATACGACTCAATAACCTATGTTTGTTCGTCGAGGGTCTCTGTTCTGTTGAAGAATGTCAGTCCTTCTGGGGTACGAGCAACTCCGTGGAGGTAGCCACGGAGTGCCGCATATATACGGTGTCTCTCGCCAAAGAGCCGAACCTGCTAGAACCTGCTAGCAAAAAATTACCCGCCAACGGACGCTTTGGCAGTTGCCATAAAGAGGTTTATCGTCCCAGCTACACGTGCAATGCTTGTACGTTCACATGCGGTACGTGTAGCACGATCAAAGGCCAACCCATTTACGTGCGTTGGAGAAGTCACGCAGTGAGGCAGCTGAACCGTGTAGTGCTGCTGTCGATCATATAATGAATGGTTGAGTAGAAGAAGAAGTCTAGCGGTTTTAGCTAACTATCCATGCGTTGATGCAAACTGGTAAAGCTCTAGCGATCTACAAAACCAAAGAGAATCGAGCAGACACCTGCCGAGATTTTGCTTGCTTGGCTCCGAGCTGGAAGGACTTTCGAAGAGGACGAATGACCCGCACAACCTCCACTGATACTGAGCGATGGACCCCAAACGAGTCCAAAGTAAGGATGAGATGACCCAACATAAGATCAAAGTGTTGCACAGTCAGCCCCATTGTAAAGAGACGCTTGAGATGTTCCGCAACCGCTTCGTCAATCAACGACGTATCTTCAGGAATACCTTGAGTCAGGACGCTGCTGAAAAAGTCGACGAGATAGTCTTGGGCCGCCGCGAAGTCTTGTCTTACAATGAAGAAGGCAAGACAAGCATCTCCCAACATGCGATGAGTGACTGTCTGAATCGCAGCCCGGATGGTGGATTCGCCACCCAAGAGCTTGTAGAGATTGAGGTGTTGGTCTTGTTGTTGTGGAGGAGGTTCTGGTGGATGAGAATACATGGCATAGTTGTAGGAACTGGGCTCGTAGCGAATTGGCTCGTAGGCAATGGGATCGTAGTTGTAATCGATGTTATTCATATTTGCCTTTTTTGCTGTGTAGAGTTGACGTGGATTTCAGATTATGATTGTGTAAATTCGAAAAATTGTGATCCAAGTGGGTCGCAAGAATATTTGCGCCTCCTCTTTTGGGCTATGTGGCACTTGCAGTCCGTACTATCTACGCAATCCTGGTAGACTGCTTGAAGTCAATATTGAAACGATTGAAATAACATGTACATCACAAGTAGAATCACTAGCTAGATCCCTCACTGGTCACAATTATATGTATTTTCTCGTTCGTGATCCGCCACCTTGAGCTGTAACTAAAGCTACCTAACGGCATCTGTTCATGATTTTGAAAATGTGACATAATTAGGAAGTTCATTCACAGGAACGTCTCGAATTTGTCGTGAGAGACACGAAGAAGCGTGCTGAATTTTCTAACCCACTCAATAATACGTGACATAAATGTCGAAATGTCATAGTTCTTGCTAGACAAGTGTGTCTGGTAGAGACCCTTGTGACGGCTAGTAGTAGCTTGTGACCGTTCACAAGACTATATGGCCATCGAATCCTCTAACTGCTTATGGAGTTTCCAGGATTATATATGTACATAAGTGTGGAAAAGCTTCTGACTCAACTGAAAGGTGTTACGTCACCTTGATCGTGAGTGGGGAACTAAATGTTCTTGGACAGGATCGATCATAGATTACTGCACGGTTTGCATTTTCGGAGTCTATGTGTTGCAATCTTCAACTCGAAGCTGGTGCTGTAGATCATATATTCGTGTTAGAGTGTACTGGCTTGTGAAGACAGTTGGGCTCGCTGAATTTGGTGGGTGCTCCAAGATAAACTGTTAAATATCGGCGACTATATCGAGGAACTAGAAACGTAGCCACAGTGAACCCTGCGTCAACTATTGTGAGAAGAGCGCGAGACACAGCGGGGAACCAAACCAAGCCGAAACCCTTTTTTGGAGGCGGTGAAGAAGATTGGAACGAGCTATTTCATCGTTTGGAGTTTTCGATCAAGACCTTTTCCCAAGTCAGGCATGTACTTGCTCGACCTTCTTAGTTACACTAATGATATCTAATCGGCTCACCCTTCTTGTAACCTGAGCGATGCAAGTTTGAAAGAAGGATACAGCTGGGGTGAGCTCCGGAAGATGAATACGGGGTTCCTATAGAATAACTGTTCAACGTTTGATGCACCTTCGCGGCGTCTGGTGGTCCAGAAGGCGATCCCATGCGAGATCGCCTACACGTACTAGCTATATATTTCTCACTGGTGTACATGAGAGAATCGACGAATCGAGTAATTCGACCCCTCGAGTTCCTTTCGAAGAAGGCACCTACCACAAGAAACAATGATGGCTTGTCCGATTCTGCAAAATTGAGTATGACAAATGCCGTGGGAACGAGTATATGCAGACGCGCCTGAGAAAGCATGGCGATGCTGCACACTCTAGGGATCCAGATAACGCGTGCGATATGCCACACACATATAATGTTACGAATAGAGCAACCAAAAAGACTGCAGGACGCGAGTCAGTCAGGTAGCGGATGGTAGAAAAGCTCCTGCGCTGGAACACCGACTGAAGTTTGCTGCGATACAGAGATGCATAGAACGCTGTGAGATCAGTTGGAGTACGATATTAATTCGAAGATGCTTTGTGCAGGATGCTATTATTTTGAATTTTGTCTGCAATGCACGTCCGTCCATCCCCAGGGAGTTACAGGCCAGTGGCCCAACAACCAATCGGTATTAATCCGCGCTTCGAGTTTTTCGGTATCCAAGCAATCACTCTATTATACGGAGCCGCTTATCAAACATAATCTCAGCAGTACGAATAGGCTGGATCATATCGATAAGAGAGCACTTCTATAATAACCCAGATGTCAGCTGAATCCACGACAAAGCACCTCGAAGGGAATCGCAGTAGCATGCTCTTCCTCGACTTGCCGCAATGTATGAGATTATGCGTCTTTCAATTTTGCGGACCTGAAGATATCCAACAGACAATTTCTTGCGTTTCGACGCAATGTTGGAACGATTGTTGGCACGTATCCATAGTGCGAGAACCAATGGTGACTCTTCAATGCAATTCCCTGAATGACATCACCAAGGGGTTGACGGTCCTCCGAACTGGGGGCACAAGATACGAGGGCAAACTCCATACATTGAGAATAAGCCTCGTGTTGAGGGACGGAGAAAGTGAAGCAATTACGCCACAACTACGCCAGCTGTGCCTATCTGCTAGATTTTGGTTCGAGCGGCTCGAGGTCACCAACTGTTTCCTTGGTTGGGAGGCAATCGCCGGAAGGTTGGCACATGTTCTTTGCTCTGGAACTCTGCCGAACCTACGAGAGATCTCCCTGTACAGGTGCCACTTGACAAATGAACAATTTTGTGGCATTGTTAGGAACACCCCCCTTGTGGAACAGTTTATCGGTTTTGGCATATCCATTGAGTCCTTCAGTCACAGTGGAGAAGAGTTACGCCTCTGGCCAAACCTTCGCGTGCTCAAACTTTACTGGGGGCCAAACTTTGATGTTTCCCCAGGCAGCTCGATTGGGTTTCTATCTTCAGTCACCTCGAGGCTGGAGCAGGTGGTCTTGGCGGATATCAATTTCAAGATGGGTGGTATTGGGTTAGGGAGTGGAGATATCGAAAATATGTACATGGAATTTGTGCTGTCTGCGCCCAAGCTCTCTCAGTGCATCATCCTCGATTTTGACGACTTTATGTATTTGTCAGAAGTAAACCAAGAGAGACTGCGCCTTGAGCGACCAGAGGTTAGTTTGACCTTTTGATTCGGTCAAAGGAAACTGGTTTCCCAATAAACGATGTCTACCCCAGTTTAGTCTATGCGAGAGACCCGCTCTATTCAATCTCAGTCCGGTACCTTTGTCCAGAAGTAGCCGTCTAAGACAAGTAGAGCTTTACTACACTGGGTCCCCGCAATTCTGTGGTCGAACCTTCGGGTTCTTCATTACTAAGAGTTTGAAGTGGAGCTAGTGATGCCAACTGTAAAGTATCACACTTTCTCACGATCGGTCTCAAACAATATACTTGGGGCACAAACGCAAAGAATGCGGCCGAGTTGTTCCATCATCGCTTGGTGGCACACGCGCCTCGCCGTGGCAATCAAAGCTATGTTGCGGCTGGAATAATGTAACACTGGAAAGAAGTAGTAGCGGGCAAACCGGCCAGCCACTTTCTCCACAAAGCTGCTGGCTGTTTGCGAATCGCGGGTGTAGTGTGCAAAAAACTTGAACGATTCATTTTGTCGCATACCTAACGGAGGGCTCCTCTGCCCAATCGAGTGCGAGCTAGCTGCTTGGAAGAAAAATTGTAATTCCCATTCTGACAACATGCCTCACTAAGTATTCTTCGAGAACTTACGTACTACTTGCGCGTCGCCTGCAAGCATGCCGTGGCCACTTCACGAACGAATCCATACACCAAACACCTAGACTTCTTGTCCCATGATGTGCTACCAACCTCATCAACCCATAACTAGTTTCTGATCTCGAGAGTAGATGCGTCGTTGCTTCTGTTCTCAAAACCCAGCTTCGTGTGTCACACTAAATTTGACGGCTTGTTCTCATTGCAGAGACAGGTTTTTAGATACACCCAGCTTCTTTGGCTTCCGTGACTGGTAAGGTTACTGTTCTCGATGATCGCACACTGTGAAGCACGTATTTATAGCGATACATTTGGAACCAGTTTGGTTCGGTTTAGAAGACAGCGTACAGATATTGGAGGCCAAGACTGACATCGTAGGATGTGGTGGCTCGTAGTCTACTATTCCACTTCATCTGAACGCCACATCTATCTAGCTCTCTCTAATGAGTTTCACACTATCACACTACTGTACTGGCTGCTAATTTATGGATTTTGCCTCATAGAAATCAATTAGCGCGAGGTAGAGTCGCATCTCTCAACCAACTCATCAATCGCTTCGTTTACTTTGGGAATGCTCTTCCTCTTCATGAAGAGCCTCTGTGAATGTCTTACACCACCCATACAACGGGAGAATCGAGTCTCGTTGACGTTATGCGTAGCAGCGCAAATCTTGTTGTATCCCTCACAAAAGTAGTCGTCAGGTAGCTCAAAGCCTCCGTGAGGTCTGAATTGTGTTCTCGACGACATGTCCACAGGAGTACCATTGTTGATGCTGCGAAGGTGACGTGCTGCCTGAACAAAAAACACGGCGTGTCCAATCCCATGGTAGCACTCCAGGCCGATTGATTTGGCTGCAGAGTGTGCTCGGACGTGGTGGTCCAAGTAGTCTCCACAAAGGAGCTTTGCCTGTCTGTGTGGATAGGAGTGGAGGTCGGGCAATGTGGCAGCGATGTAGTACCAAAGAAACCCATGCTCTGCATGAAA
Source organism: Herpochondria borealis (assembly GCA_032274145.1). Taxonomy (NCBI): domain Eukaryota; phylum Rhodophyta; class Florideophyceae; order Ceramiales; family Ceramiaceae; genus Herpochondria; species Herpochondria borealis. The sequence continues at coordinate 2,991 of JAVCKV010249496.1, read as the reverse complement.
GCTCATTACACCAGTGTACGGTCTTTCCTGGATCAGATGGAGCTCCTTCATGAAGGAAGGAGCATCACCAACTCGCTCACCACTCATGCCATCGAGCAACAGGCTGCCATCGTTAAGAAGCTTCTCTGCTGTGATGGCACCCGTATAATGGCAGAGCCAAAAGAAGGTGTTGAACTCGCAACCAGCACCGTGCCGGTCACACGTTTTATCCTCGCCCCAGACATACCACTGATCAAGCCCTTCAAAGAGCTCGGCATAGACTCCACGGACACCAACTGTGTCGAGAGCATAGTTGATGTGGTCGAAGAAGGGTGTGATATCAACAGTATAGTTTGAGTGATGATCGGTGCGATTTGCGTCGCTTGCACCCATGTCCTCAGCAACGTCCCAAGTCTTCCTTCTTAAGCCTTCCATAAAATTGTCCCACCCCATCTTGTGGATCAGGTCGTTTTGAATGTCTCCTTCCGTGGAAGCTAGAGTCCGTTCGTCTCCGATATGCACCCCAGCAAAGAAAGCGACTGATGTAAGCAACAATACGACCCAATTAGGAGCGAGCTTGCATGTTGGCAAGAATCTGCGTCCAGGCTGTTTGTTCGAGACGAGCAACGCACTCGAATCATCGTTGCAAGTCTCTGCACCATCGTTGGCAATCTTCTCTTCCATCATCACGTGCCAATGGTGTTTTTATCGATCCTCGCTCGCAGAATTTTTTAATGTGAGTATCAGTCTTGCTAGTTGTTATGCGCCACCACGTGCCGATGGCGCCAAATTTTTGCCTTGTTTGACACATGTCTACATTTTCAACCTGACCCATTTTTTCAAAAATAACCGCTACCTTTTAATGGTGTAAACGGTCAACACGTGCTTGCGCGACGCTTGCTCTTTCTCACAACATAGCCAGCCAGGTAGGGTGGCAATAGTTTGATACCGAGACACCGTGTACATTCTCGTGTCTGGAGTAGAGTCTTGATGTTTGATTTTAATCCATTCATCGGTGTAGACCGCTAAATTGAGATCAGTTGCAGCCAAGGAGCCACTCTCTATAGTGTTGTCTTCTCCTGATAGTGTGGCTCTCGTAACAGATTAGAATCGAAGCTTAGCACAGTAGACCTTCTAGTTTTTTTGCTTTGTCGTGTGGAGGGCACGGGACGGTAAAACTGATTGACTATGTGGAGCACTGGCGGCAGTGTTCTTGCTTTGGCGCACGCTGAAACTTTCCGACATCGCCTGGCGCGCTCGTCCAGACACTTAGTAACGGGTACGAGCATAAACACCAACGTTTCCCGCCAAATTTATCGCAATAACAAAGCCATAGTGAAATCGAACAAGACGCACGCCGGTACCTTTGACCACACTCCACCCATGGGGTGAAAACGAGCTCCTCCAATCACGCAATGCAGCTTCAGGCATGGGACACACTATCCTTCATCCATCCAGATAGGTGTGAGACAAGCGATAAGAACTGTGGTCAGAGTACATTTCACTGGACTGGCGACTGCTGGCGGCAAGGGTGGACTTAGTGAGACTCATGTGCCGTTCCACTACCGTCGCGATGTTCCGTGAGGAGGATTCGAGAAGCCAACTACTCTTCGATCCATCGGTGAATATCTTATCCTTCCGAAGAACACATTGCTCCGAGTGTCCGTTCGTGCAGTGCGCTTTGGGCCAAATGCGTGCGTCAAGGACAAGATGACAAGACAAGGACGGAAAGCGTTTTCTGCTTGGCAAACGATACGCACGTGATGGTTTCTCAATGAGGGTGACAAGTCATTTCAGCTCATATCGAATTGAATGCTGAATTGATCAGTCGGCGACGCGAGCTAGATCCTGTGAGTATCCTTCATCCTAGCAGCCAGTGCTTGGTAGGCTCTAGAGTTCAACAAGGGCCACAAGGGAGGTGCATTTAATTAAGCATTGAAGAGCGCAGCATTACCACCATGTGATTTATTGAGCAGCTGCGTCCACCATTCCGTCTTATAAAATGGGGACATCTTGACTGTCAACTAGCCACGCTGAAGGGAAAGATAGACTTGCAGCGCCTACTGGTTTCCTTTTCTGCAAAAGCTAGAGCTACTTCTCCCCATATCGCACAGGCGCGCGTTTCCCCGATCGCCGGCCGCACCAATTACCCATAGTATCTCTCGATGAGATTGTTATAAATAAACACATACCAACTGCACTTCAATTTCAAATTCTCTAACCCGTCGGCGATCTTGTGAAAATTGCTTGGAATGGGACGCTACGAGCACAACGCTTTGTTAGCTACTACAGGGCATGCCATAGTTGTTTGTTTGTTTGTGGCGTATGTGGACTGGATTGTTCGCCAAGAACGAGGCACAGGCATTCTAAAAGGTAACTGGTTGGTTCTTGGCATGCCGAGTCTCGCGCAACTAGCCCTAGCACAATTCTTGTATGGTGGTTGTCTTATGTCTACTTGTATACCAAACCCTACAGCGTACTGGTACACAACATGTACCGAGTCCTTGCCTGACATATCTAGGTGCGTCATTGGTTTGTCATTGGTAGAAGACTACAGTCTAGAGTCGAGCCCCGCGCTTCAAGCGGATGCGCCTTGTCGATGCAGGACGATCTAATACACCTACCTGCATGTAGATACCAGCAGCGTAAAGTAGATCGACATCTAATCTGATCCCCAACGGGCTGCCTCTCGAGACGTGTCGCGCATCTGCGCAGACGTTGGAGGTGCACTATCTAGAGCTAGTACGAGTAACAGTACCACAATGGTTCGCAAAATCGCTCTAGCTCGATCAATCATGGTCGTATAAAAAAGTCAAGCGAGGTCGTTCTCGGCTCGTCGTACCCTCTCCAACATGATCCGCATCAAAAAATTGCATTTCCAAAAATAAAGTTTGGGTGCTCTCTCCATCAGTTCGCCCGTCGCGCGCGAGAAAATGACAATTTTTGAAAATTGTAAAAAATGGTAAAAAATTGTCAAAACTTCCGCAATCACGAGTCGCTACAGTCGTGGTT
>JAVCKV010249386.1:0-15441 GCA_032274145.1 Herpochondria borealis | reverse complement strand
CACCGAAGACATCGTACTTAAGTACCTCGAAAACCACATCGATAATCCTACCGACGCAAGTCGGTAGTCGTTTAGTTGGCGTGCCAACTCATCACGATTGCCTTCTTCCGGCGTTTCAGGGTTTTCCCCGATGGCCGCCAGCATGATCTTCTTATCTTCTACTGCTTCGAGCCATTTCTTTTCAGCTTCGAGCGAGGTGGCTACATCGAGCGTCGAAATGTCATAGCGAGGAACGCGGTTGCCCAGTTGCGGCAAGGCTCCCATCACGATCGCTCCATCAAATTGAGCAATGCAGTGGGACGGCAAGGTAATGTCGGCCTTATCATTTGCCTGTTGCCAAATGGCATACTCGCCAAGCGTCACAGGCCAGCCAAAATCGCTTTCATCATATCGCTTGAGCTTAGTCAGCGTGAAAGGGGTTGCCGCGTCATGACCGTAATGTTTGTGGTACGCCAACGCGGTGACGACGGCGAAGTTCGCGTTTTCTAAACCAGCCGGAAGTTCTATCAGAATGTCGATAGCCAACCCGAAAACACGAGACTGTCCAGGGCTGCCCGCGATAGAAAAATAACCCTGGCCGGCAACGTCTTTTGCCGCATCAAGCGGACCAGGTTCTGGGCGGTTATTGCCTTCGTTCTGGTGCTTCTCCCACAGTCCAATTTCAGAGGCCGTACGCGCCAAACCAAGCTTCTCAACCGGTGCTTCTTTCAAAAATTGCGGCGACATTGAAGTGAACGGGCAGGTGTTGGGTGCGATACTTTTTGCAAGCGCCGCGACAGAGGTTTCAAAAGCCGCCTTAGCCTTCAACCTCTCTTCGTCCAAGCCAGCATTCAGCCGCTTAAATCGTGCAATTTTTGCCTGACGCCGCGCAGTCGCAGTGGCGGGGCCCTGCGCGCGCCGTAAACCATCGCTGTGTTTGACTCTCCACGTATCAATTGTTGTATCTTCCGCGCCCTCAAAAATGATGCCTTTTTCGGCTTTCGGAGCTTCGTAAAGCTGCCGATAAAGTTCCCGTTCCCATAGCAATACGCCCTTCGCGAGCGTCTTTTTCTCGTCGAGATCCGTTTCTGGTGTGTCCCGGTCGGACAAAATAAAAGGAATGTACTTTGCGAAATCGGCGATGCGATCGGACTCGGCATCCGGCGTTTCTAACGGAGCGCAAACAACGGTAAACGACTTAGCTTCGCTGGTCGCAAGTTCTTCAAATTCTTTAACGATTTTATCAATATCGACCGCCAAATCCTCTGACTTGAATTCAGCAGGGTCCTGCGTATCGGGTAATGTCCGTGGCGTTTCGACACCCTTGTCAGCAACGGACAACCCCAGTTCGCGGCCACGCTGCATTTCAAGGACGAGTGCCGCATCAGAATGTGGGATAGACAGGATGCTGTCGACAATGCGGTTGCTTGTGGGGCTGTCGACGAGGAGCTGTGCCTTATCGCCGAATACATCGTCCTCCTTTTCAAACTCTGCCGCTACAGGTTTTAGCTCACCATTTTCTGGCTTTATGCGTTGGCCTTTGATGATCTGGGCAATCTTTCCTGAAAGTGACGTCCAAACTTTTTGTTTGTCCACATCAGACAAAGTACTGTTGTTCTCATCAGTGGTTATCAATGAGTCTTGCCAGCAACTGTTCAATTCAAGCCGATAGCGATTGAGCGCTATGACATGATCTTTCTGTGCAGGGCGAACACGGGTCGCGGTTTGCGTGTCTGAGAGGCTATCTGCGGGGTTCGCGGTCATCGCAGGCGCGGCAAGAATGGAGATGTTTTCGAAGTCGCCGACTTCGTTGATTTCCAACAGCTCTGCGGCACAGATCGGCCAGCGCACCAGATCGAAATCCGCGTCGGTATCGTATTCACGTTCAAACGGCGTGATCATCAGTGTAGCTTGCAGCATTCGGCTGCCATCAACGGTGGTAAAGCCATTTGGCACAACGCGGAGATAGGGCTGCACTGGCGCAGTAATCGCAGAGAGGTCGAAGTCAGTTGTACGCGCCATCAGAAATAGTCCCCAAAATCTATGTCATCATCAAAATAGGAATTGAATGCCTTCCAGTTCCGGCTCTGGCACTGGCCTTCTGTCTCTATCAAGGAACCGTGACGGTTTTGCTTTTGGTGAGATCGCGGATCGCTGCCCAATTCCGCAACGCGCACCGGGCCAAGAGACGCAGATTGGCCTTCAAACCCCTTGCTTTCTTCCTTCACCATGGTCACCGAGTATTCGAAATCAGCCAGCCCCATCGAAAAAGAAAAGCTGAACGTGGCTTCGCCTGACATATTGCCATTTACCATGCCCAGCTTGACGCTAAGGGCGGCCGCAAAACTGAAAATCCAGATCGACGCTGAACCACCGGCAAAGAAGGTCATCGAAATTTCGGTGATCTTCACACCGTCCATTTTTAATTGTCGGATATAGACACCAGCCATAATCCGGCCTTGACCGGAAAGCGGCCCAACGGCAAAGACCGCGCTCCCACCGAACTCAAAACTTGCTTCAAATCCGACGATGCCGTCAACCGTAGCATAGATTGCAAAGAAGCCCGATCCACCATAGGGCGCATACGTCAGTGTGAAAGGATTTTGGCGGCTTGAAAGCGAGGCTTTGAACAACGCTTCACTGTCTGAAAACGGTAAGATCGCAGTTGTTTCAAGTCCGACATTCGTGAAGGCCAGGTTACCAACTGAAAAGTCACCAAGGTGCAGACGGTAGCCCGCTTCCAGCCCCGGTTGTTGGGGGAAGAACCGGATAATTGCGCCTGACCCATCTTTAGGGGCCAAGAATTTCTGTAGCTTTTTGACGAAATCAAGTTGCGGGCCAATCTTGTGATCGGTATAGACAATTTTGATGTCCGATTTAGAGCCGCCTTCGGTGACGAATTCGGCGCTAGCAAACCGCAAGGTAAGAGCGTCAAACATGTCACCGATAAGTTTGATATCGAATGGACCAAGGGTTCCAACGGATCGAAAATCAATAGCAACGTCGCCTTCGGCAACTTGCAGCAAGTCAATCACGAACTTCATGTCGATGCCAAGCCGCGTTCCGGCCTTGGGCGCAAAAATGCCCGCCGTCGCCTTGGCAACTTCATTGCCGAGCTCGATGTCAAAACCGTACCCCATACGGACTTTCGACGGGACAAGGCTCAGAAGATAGTCTTCGACCTCATCACGGATCGCGGCGAAGTCGATGTTCTTGAAAATACTGCCTGAAAGGATGTCTTCGACAAGATCAACGATCTGGCCCAAGATAACGAGAGGGGTTGAATCTGCATCCGCCCATTCGCGCACAAACTCAGTGATGAAACGGGTTTGGTTGACTGTGAGGGCTTCGCCGCTCTTCGCGACTTCTTTGAGCCAGATGACATCGCCGGCAAGTTGATCGCTTGTGATCCTGTCTTCGTCGGTCCCAGGGTCAAGGCTGAATTTCGAGGGGTCATAGGCTGCGATTGTCGTGCGCGCCGTATCAGGTGCAACGAGAAATGCTTCTTGCAGCGTATCACCGCCCGGAAGTACATCCAACTGGCGGTGCGCGTCATTTCGGAGGCGTTCCAATGCGCCATAGAGCTTAGCAAGGGAGATGTCCCCCGTCTCACCAAAGACAGACGGGCTACCGATATCGATCGTCTGATTCAAGAGCGCTTTGATATAGGGCGCAAGTGCTGCCTGCGCCGCTTCGCGGGGACCTTTTTCAAAGAACTGACGCAGTTCGTTTGAAAGAGTCTGCACGCTGTTACCGAAGCTGTCAGTGATCTCTTGAAGCATGGCAACGCTACCGGATTCATCGGCGAATGTGTTGGTAACTGCGGCAAGCGCATTGCCAACTCCCTCCGGTAAAGTAAGCGCCGTGAGGTTGGCGAACGGTTTGTTGGGGTCAATGTCTTTGGCTTTTCCGTCGTCGCAAAGCGCCGCTTCGATCAAGCTCAGAGTTTCAAATGTTCGGTTTATGGTGACCAAGCTGGCACGGTGACGGGGTAGGTCGATCTGGCTTTTGATGTCGGCCAAGAGCTTTCTGATCTGGGGTTTGACAATGTCGGGAATCTGCCCACCGACCAACGCCGTTTCAGTTTCAACGATCCACTGCTCCGTTTGGTCGAGTAGGGATTTGGCTTTCTGGCGCAGCCCGTCCAATTGTTTCAGGCCACCGCAAAGTGCCTCGATCACTGCGGCGGCAAGAGGGCGCAAGTATTCGGTCAGGCCGTCGAAATGGCCTTGCAGTTGATCAAGCGCGTCCTTGACACCCTTGACCAAAGGTAGGTTTGTGTTCCCACTAAAACCTGTCGCTGGGTTGAGTTTGCCTATGACATCGTCAATTGGCAGGACGAAGGCGAGGAGTTCGAAGGTTTCGCTGTCGTCTGCCCTGTCGGCGACTAGTTGCATCTTTTCTGACAGCCCACTGACGAATTCGCGCATGCTGACATTCAAAGAACGCAATCGTTCATCCATCACGCGCACATCGCGGGGCAGGTGGGTCATTGCAATTAGCGAATTGAGAACGTCTTGGTTAATCTCGGCACCCGGCGCGCAGATTGGTAAACTGGCAGCAAGGTGCAGATCGGCGGAAAGACCTTTGATGGCGGCCGTGGTGTCGGCCAAGTCACAATACGCGTTGCCGGCATCTTCGGACAGATCGGCAAGGTAGTCGGCGGTTTGTTTGAGGCTGCCATCGAAACTTTGGAGCTTGGCATCAACCTTGCTTTGAAATGCTGCGTATTCTTCGTATGCGGTTGGGTTTATCTTAAGATCTTGTTTCAGCGCTTCGAGTGCAACTTCGACGTCGCTCAAAGCGATGTCGATATTTTCTTGAAGGTTCTTCAGGTCACCAGCTTCGAACACCTTTCTTAGATGTTGCCGGTCTTTCAACAGGTCCGCGCGTTCATTGGCGATCAGCGCGAAAAGAAAGTCGGAATAGCCTCGCATGGCAAGGATAGAGGCGTTGAGCGAGTTCGGGTTGGATTGGGAGAATTTCGCAATCGTATTGTTTTCATCAACAAGCTCCGCCTGGCTTCCCGTGAGAGGGCAAGAGGGGCCAGTCCAGTCGGGGGGGTGGAAACTCCCCGCTGTAAGCACATCCCCAAGATCGGCGATGGCTTCCATGGTAAAGCTCGTGCCTTTCCAGATCGGGCCAAGAGCGGCGCAGAGGTTTAGGCTTATGTCGAATTCAGGAAGTTTGACGTCGTCGAGCAGATCGCGCAGAAGTCGGAATAGCGCACCAAAGTCCTGTTGAATCAGGACCGCCAGAATCTTCCAAATTTTCTTAAGGAGGGCGACCAGTGGTTGGAAAAGGCCAGACAAATCAGGAACCCCCGCAAAGGGATTGTTCATATGCATCTGCAGCCAGCTAAGAAGATCTAGAAGCCATTGAGGATCAAGGTCAACTAGATCTGGAATGCAGTCGGCCTCATCATTGATCAGGTTCAGGATCACGCAAGCGAGATAGCGATTTCGGATTTGAGTTTTGATATCGCCGTCGCGTATCATTTCGCTCACGTCACCCGGCGCTCTAGCAAAAACGCCCTTGATATCATCGAAGATGGTCAGTTTCAGTTCATTTATGCGCTTTTCGATCTCACTCTCGGGGGCGGTGAGACCTTTTACCTTAAAAGCGTCAACAATCGCCGTGCCAAGGGCGGTCAATTGACCGTCGGTATAGTCGTCAAAATCGTTCCCAGCGGCATCGAAGAAGTCCGTCAACTTGTCATCATCGAAGTCGATCTTTATCGTTTCATCATCAAGGAAGCTCATCACCAGCGCTTCGGGATCGGGTGCGACTCCATCGATGGCGTCGATGATAAGATTTTCTGTGATCAGTGACTTGAACAGTGCTGCAAAGATGGCTTGCACATCTGCACTATCAGGGATCAATGCGGACAGGCACTTTTCAAAGTTGGTCTTCTTGGTAGGATTCTGGGACCCATCGTCGTTTCGGTAGATGTCCGCTGTACGGGGCAGACGGATAATTTCTGCCAAAAGGATTGTGCGCGCACTGACACCCTCCACTGCGTTTGAAATCGCAGCCTTTATCGCCGTGTCGGCTGCTGATTGCAGGCGAATGGCAATGGTGTCTGCCATATTTCGAGGATCGAATACTTTGATGTTATCTTCACTTGGCTCAATGCCAAAAAGTTCCAGAACGGCGGCCACAAGAAGGTTGCGCACCCATCCTTCGATGCCGTTCTCCAGCGCCTCAAAAAGACCGAGCACTTCCGTATAACGCTTGCTCAGCGCTTCTTCGACGCGCAGTCCGGGATTGGCTGCGGCGCGTTCGAGCGCCCCAAGAAACTGCTGACCGGCGGAGTAGCAGGCACCCAGTTCCAGTGCGAAAAGAACTTCGTCAGTTTCGCCGTCGGCCCTGGCAAGCGCTTCGTCAAGTTGTGTGAGCGAACTGTCGAGCTCAGGAAAGATTTCGGCAATCGTGACCGGCTTTACCGGTACGCCTAGACCTTGCTGGCCCTGATTGAGTCCTTGTTCGACAGCATCCCAACTGTCCCGGATACGGCGGACGGCGGCGGTTAGGGGTGCAACAATACTGTTTCGTATTACATTCCCAGCATCGTCAACACCCTCCAAAAGACCTGCGCCAAACTCGGTTTTTTCCGCAAGGTCAGGTAGGCCTTTATCCGGATCGCTTAATCGTTGGATCAGGTCTATTAAATCTCGCAAAGAAACCAGTCCGAGAATCTTCGAGTCATCGCCTAAATATTTTTTGTATATTTCTCTGATTTCCTTCATCTTTTCTTCGAAATCAAGATCAGATGTAGATGCAGGTTGAGTGGACGACGCTGTCAAGGGGACGTGTTGTTGCGGCGATGTGCCCGACGGTGAAGGAATGGTGCCTGTTTCCCCCTCGACTTCGACCTTGTAAACAGGCGGCAAACCAAAAATGCGAGCCAGTGAAAAAAGGCTCGACGTTTCAATGGCCGGAAGTTTGAGCCGAACGGCTTCTGTCAACGCACCCTTGCTGCGCGACAACGCCGTTACATAGCCTGATGGCCGAAAGACGCCGCCGGACTGATCGCCCTTACGACCCATATCCAAAGATGGCCTGTCTCTTAGGGTCAACACAACTTCGCTGGAGTTGTCGTCAGGCACGGGATTCAAAAGTGTTGTGGCTTTCGCCGCTGTTCCCTTGGCTACAAACCCATTGGCAACATAGCGGGCATCAAACTGAGCGCGCACCGGTCGTAGCGATTTCCCCAAGAGCCGTTCGGTCTGTGTGAGGTGAATGCGGGCAATTTCCATGACCGGATAAAACGGTGGCTGGTCGGCACCTTGGAGCGTCGGGCCGAACACATGGCTGGCGCTTTCAAACGTGTATTGTTCCTTCACGAACTCATCGTTTACAGGAATCTTTGGTGTGATCTTGTTGTGCAGTCCGGTGGCCGACAAGGTCCAGTGGTCTGTTTGGAAGGTAGCACCACCCGCATCCACCTCTTCCGAATAACGACGCTCTGCTCCGCCAAAGACAAGAGTCCGCAGATGGCGCCGAGGTTCGACGGCTCGATCCTCCTCCGTATCCGGGTGTTCAACTTTGTCTGGGTCAGAATAGTATTTGATCAGCGCGGCCAGCGTTCCTTTGTTGTTGGCGGCCGTGTTGTCGACGAAAATCAGGGGCAAATCGGTTTTCACGCCGTCGAGATCCATTTCAAACCGGATGTTGCCGTCCCGCGCACCGAAGATGCGGGGCCAAAATGCAATTCCGCGGCTGCCAGTGCCAAGGCCAATGCGCCCACGGTCGCCGACCAAGTTTTGGTCTGGAATGTCATCATCGTTTGGATCGACAATATCTGGGGTGGTCGTGGTCAACAGATTGAGCCGGCGCACAGGGAAGCGCCGGCCGCCAAAAGGCTGTTTGACAGCTGGAAACAGCTTTTCTGGGGACGCAACGCGAATGAACATGCGCTGGCGCAATGGTGCAGAAATACTACCGGTTCCCACATCAAAATGGAAAACCCGTTCAGTCACTTTCACAAGGGAAGCACGTACACCCAGTGGAAAGAGAAACCCTTTGTAGACCACCTCTGTAAAAATATCGCGGCCCAAATTGGTCCATTGTTGCCAGCGTTCAATGCTCAAGGCGTCAAAAATGGGCTTGTTGTCTTGCCAGAACAGGGCACCCGCAGGGGGCTGAAAACCTGTATCATGGCGCAATGTGCCGCCTATGCTGGAAAGTGCCAGTTCGGTTACATCCAATGACTTGGGCTTGTAGATCGCGCTTCCTGGCATCACATCCCATACCGCAGCGCGCGTGGAAGGCTCAAACTGACTGGAGTCCTTGGTCAATTCACCTGCCAGGGTTCGCCTTCCAATAGCGGGAAGGCCCCAGGCGGAACTTAGAAGTACTAACTGGTGCCGGTCGCGCGCATCGATCGGGCCACGCATTCGCGTAATGTCGTAGGCACCCGGATTTGCTCGCGTTCTGAAATATGCGCAGAGCCGATCAACAATTCCAGGCACCTTGTGGGCAGGCAACGCGCATGCCCCAACAAGCTCAGAGTCCTCGTTTGGGTAGGGTTGCTGCAGATGGGTTAGCTGGTTCAGTTCGGCCTCGGTCATGACCGGTGTCTGTCCCTGCATGCGACTTAGAAACCATGGGTCAAACGGGCCGCCGGGTGGTTCCACATGGGGCATGTGGGTATTTGATTCTGCAAATCGGGTTAAAAGCGCACCTGGACGCAAGTCAGGCGAATGAACAGCACGCAAGCCTGGGTTCAGACCTAAGCCGTCCGCTTCGGTCACAAACCGCGCCTGCCAAAGCGTTTCGGTCTGGCGAATTCTATACCCAACGGGGCGGGGCTTAAGTTCTGTCTCGATGGGCGTAAAATCGTAGGCGTCACCTGATTTGTCGGCAAAAAGATCTGCAAGCGGGGTCAGCACAACAGCATTCTGGTGCGGCGAAAGCGTAAGCCGGGACGGGATTTCGATTGCGGTTTGCAGGGGGGTAGGCGGTTTTAGCGAACTTGCGATATCGGCGAGCCGCGTGCGGCTCGACACTTCGCGTCCCATGGTAAAGCCGAGCCTTTCGAGCATGGCATCACTGGAACTGTCGGCGACGCGTGGACGGCGCGACGCAATGAGACCAAGCTCACCGGGGTCGTAAACAATTTCTGCGCGAGCAGTCACTGAAAGCTCCATCCCGCGGAAATGTGTCAGCGTGTCGAGATGGAAAGGCAGGTCTTCCCGGGGAAGCCGGTGTTCAGCGTCTTCAAACGAGTCGAGGTCATAAGTTTGAGTTGTGCGCACAGCGTCAAGCCCGTCGCGGCAGTTTACGCGAAACGCAAGACGAGACGGATTGGAAAGACGCGCGCGCGAGGGTGCTTCAAGGTTGTCGCGTTGGAAAAGCTGCATGGCAAACGCGCGTTTGATAACGGCGAGACGGGCATCGAATGTTGCCTGCGTCGGCGCGCGATCGGTGTCAGCAATGAGGGAGATTTTGATCGGGACATGTTCGATTTGCGCCGTCGCAGATGATGTCGGGTGGTGTTGGCCGCCGAGTTTCTGAACTTCTTTGTGGGCCGTGCTTGGCGCAAAAAGAAGGCTGACCATCTGTTCGCGCCAGAAATCGCGAAAACGCTGATACGTCGGCATCATGCCTTCTACACGCGACGCGATTGTCAGGGCTTGTTCAAAACTTCTTGCGTCGCCAAGTTTGCTTGCATGTTCATCGGCACCTGAAATAAGTCGATCTACGGCATCTGCCGCTTGCCTTTCCCACAGTTGCTCATTGCTGGAATTGGCAATCTGGCGCACATCAATATCCATCGAGACGGGGCCAACATAGATGAACTGATGCTCTGGTGCGCCGTTTGGATTTGTCTCCTTTGCAAACGCCCGAGCAAATTCGTAAAACCGTTTCTGTGGTTCTGGGCGAGTGCTGTCTGCGGTGTCACCCTGTTTCAGGGCTCTAACTGAGATCCTGAACTTAGTGACCGCATCATCCCCCCCTGAGGTTTTGAGAGCCGCAATCGCATCACTCAGGTGCAGCCGATTGTCACTGTCCAATGTGATCTGGTCATCGACGTATGAATAGGTTGGTGGTGTATTGTCGTCATAGTCCTCTACTTCGGTCGTTCCATCAGTCTGGTTTGTGACAAGTTTCCGTTTTACTTGCACATCGGGCAACGGCGGGATGGTTTGAAAAAACTTCGCTTCTTCAAAGAGATGCTGCGGTGGAAATTCGACAACCAATGTCGGCCGCGAGTCATGGGGTTGCAGAACATCGAAATCACCGGGCCGCGTGTTCAGATCACAAGAGGTATTGTAGCTGACGATTTCGACACGCTCGTCGTGGAAAGACAAAGCAAGATCAGAAAAGGCGAACTTCAGCGACAGCAGGCTTTCGCTACGGCTTGCACGCAACTTAGCGCGAGATAGGTCAATACGGGCAAACTCATCCCCTTCCGTCGGCGCAAGGTTCAGGAAACTGCCAAGAGGCGGGCGTTCCAGATCAATTTGTGAATAGTAGATTCTAAGCGCAGTTGGTGCGAACGAAAGACGACTGTATTCGGCGCCAGGTAGGGCGATGCCCGCTTCCAACATTGCGACTTCTGCATCAATGAGTTGAGTGATCGGATCGCTACGGCTACCGGGCAGATCGTTGCTTTCGGTGTTGGGCCAGTTGAACAATGCTGTAACCGGCCAACCGCGCCGCTTGGGAAAGGAGAAATCTTGGTAAGCGACATCCTCTACACTGTCGCGGATGCCTTGGGCGGTGACCTTTCCAAATGGCGTTTGCATTGCGGTGAATCTTGCGGGTGTGCGACCGTTGTCGGTCTCTGCCCGCAATCCATAGCGGGCCTGAAAGCTCAGACTGCCAGCTATTGCAGCCGGGAAACTGCCATCGGGCCGGTTTCGATGGTCGACCCTTTCAAGAACCGCGCCAAACATGCGGGGCATTTTCGTGACACTGTGCCTGCTATCCTTTCCGACAAAGCTGACGCTGGTCCAGTCGGTCTGCAACATCGCTTCGGCGCGAATGGTGCGTGTCGCTTCGGAAGACCCGTCGTTTGGCTGCTGAGCGCGAAAATAGACCTTGGCGTCCTTGGTTGCCCACGATCCGCGGAAACCTGGAGCAACGCGGCCGCTTCCGATTTCAAAAGGTAGGGTTGTTTCGCTATCCGTAGTCGCTGGTGTGCCGATCCCCAACAGCGGTGCCTCTGCAGCAGCACCCGCGGCTTCTCCCTGAACAATCTGCCAAAAGACATCGAGCGTCGAAAGGGTCACGCGTCCACCAAAGGCAGCTATTCCACTGGTACTTTGGACACGCCAACGACCCGAATTGAGAAACCAAAGATCAACGGCGGGGTTTCCTGCGCCTACCTTTCTCGAAATCAACGAATTGAACATTAGGGCCGTGGTGTTTGTTACACGCGTTAACGAAACGTCGAGATACAGCGCGTTTTCAGTTGCCTTCCTTCCATCGTCTTCGATGAAGTCCCGGAACAGCAACTTCCGCCGCTCCCCATCTCTAATCGGTCCAGACATTCTGAAAGAACTGGTTATGTTTGGGCCGGCTGCACTGCTCCAAATGTCCGTGCTGGCGGTCAATACAAATCGCTTATATTGCTTCTCGGGATCGGTTTCATCCAACGGCCAGAGCGTTTGACGGAACCTAAAGGTAATTGAGCGACCGTTTGTACCTACCGGTCTTAACCGCCCGTAGCTCACATCAGCAACGCGAAGTTCATAGGTCAGGAGTTTGTTTCGGCGATAGGTTTTCAGTGCGAAATATGCTTGTGGCCCGAAGCTTTCCGGCCGAATGCGCCAGAACCAGCCGTGTGGAGTGTCGGTGGTATTATTCGGAATCGACTCAAACTCAGGTGAAGGCGCTTCGGAAGACTCCTCTCGCTCCTGATCGTTTTCGCCGACCTCTTGGGTCCGCGTCTCTCGGGTGATGATGCTGACATCAAGGACACGCGCACCCCCCGCATCAGGATCGTTACCCCAGGCGAATTGAAGTTCTGTTTCGTCGAATGGGGCTGTGCTTTCCCCGAGAGCCGCATTTGCCAATGTGGTTGCCCCAACACTGCCAAGAAACGCACGCCGAGACATCCGAAATGTGCCGACGCGGTCGTCCTGCTCATCAAGATCATCAAAAGGATCAAATGGACCCATGTTTCCCCCAGGTATTAAATTAGCGGTGTGCCTCCTAGAAAAATGCGTGTGGCAGAGGCGTCCCTATCAATAATTTGAATTCGTTTGTTGAAGTGCGTGCAAAAGCAAATGCGTTCGTTGCGACCAAGTGCCGTGCTCAATAGTGATGGGCCAACCTTCCCAATAGAGGGTCGACGCCGGATTGATCTCCGTCAGAAAAACCAGGGGCCGCGCAGAAAACGCATGTTGTGCATTGTTATAGGCGGCCACAAATTGTTCCGTGTCATAGCTTGTTTCCAGTGTGGCAATTGCGCTTTCCAAATCGCTCGCACTTTGCCCATCAAGCGGCAGAGGCTCCTCTAGAAAGCGGCGCAGCGTCAACAGGGGTTCACTTCCATCGGAACACATAATGGGTTGCACGAAAACACCGGGAGTGCCTCCTTGCAGTTCGGCGTAAAAATGTTAGGCACTGAGAGAGGTGGAGGAAGACTGAATCAAATAGCTTTGGTATCCGTTTGCCAGTTCACGGGCCACCGCCATAGCAGCACGGTCCGAGGCGACATGATAAATTGGCAAGATAATCTCACGTGGGACATCTGGAATATCATGGGTCGGATCAGGGCATTGGATCGACCCGTTGGCGCGGCGCAAAAAGATGGATGCTGTCTCCGCTGGGAGCGTGCACTGAAGGTCTGAAAAAGCAGCAAACGCAATACCGAATGCTGGCGTTGGAAGTTGCATTTCATTTGCCGTGACAAGCCTGTCGCGGGCGGGCTTTGTCAGCGCGTTTTGAGGTAGAAAACTGTCGGCCGCAGTCATTGAAGGCGCAAGCACTTGTCGTTCAAGCCGGCCACGATCTATCAAAGCAAACAGCGCAGTGCGCATCCTTTGGTCATCAGTCGACGGAGGTGGATTCAAATATGCTGAATAGCCACACGCCTGATCTGTACCTTCAGGATTAGTGCCGCTCCAGGTTGTCGTGGTCTCGCTAATCGCCATTAGGCCGTCGGCTACATTCGCCAAAACGGGCCGAATGCTGTCGCTGGTTGCGCGAACTAGGCTCGGGGCACGCTGTTCTAGCGGGCCCGTAATGTGCCAATGGATCCGATGTGGCTGCGGGGGCGGCATCCAACCTTCGCTCGTGCCCCACCATTGGTGCCGTTCCCACGTAACACGATGGCCCGGATCGCGATTCACCATTTCATATGGGCCTGTGCCGAGGGGCGGCAGGTCTCGCATATCTTCGATTGTCACAGCACCCGCCCAAACATGTTTGGGTACAATCGGATAGCTGATCCCGTCAATCGCGGCAAAGTGGCGATGCAGGAAAAACTGATCTGGCGCATTAAGTATGATACGCAGGCGCCTGTCATCGAGTGCTACGACATCGCTCAAAGCTGCTTGCACCGCCGCCACATGAGGCGCGTCCAATCCCTGCTTTCCCTCTGGAAAACTTAGACTGAACACCACATCATGTGCTGTAAAGGGTGATCCGTCGGACCACCGCGCGGTGCGTCGCAAAGTGATTTCTATTTCGGTGAAGTCATCTGAGAATAGGTTTTCGCCACCAGAACTTTCCGCAAGCCAACCGACCAAAAGACCCGTGTCTTCGTCGATGAAAAACAGCGGCTCCAGCAAAGCCTGCACCGCACCATTGTGAACCTCGGCAGACCTTTCGAACCAGTTGTAATGCGCCTCGGACTCAATTGGGTGCGATGTTTCGAGATATAGTATTTCCTCTTCTAGAATTGTCTCGTGCGCAACCGCATCATAGGATCCGAACAAGAGAACAAGAGAACTCAATATAACAATGAACTTTTCTATCACTAGTCCTCTCTCAATCGGAGTAACCGACCACTTTTCACAGACGGATCGCTCGTACCGTGAGCTTTCTGTAGTGTACGGAGCGCTAGTTGTTTAAGTTAGGATAACTCATAATTCTACTTCATCAAAATAATATTTTGACTTTCCGTAACGGGGGTCCAAAGGATGACAAAAAATGGAGGACAAATCCACGAGCACGATCAAATGTATTGATAAGCGAAGCCGAGTTGAACCAATTGAATATGCTTTCGCCGGTTGACTGCGAAATTTGACAGCAGAAAATGAAAGGGTAGGTATCTAGGATAATAGGCGCACATTATTGAATATTGTCCGGATTGAGATTGTCGGGGCCGGGGTTCTATGACCCTGATCAGACAATTTTCGCCGGTAAGTTTCTTGCTCTAGCAAATTGTGAATTGAAAACAGGAGATAGCAGATGACACATTCTCGCAGAAAGGTCCTAACACATGGTTTGGGGGCTACATTCCTAACTTCCGGTCTGATCTTGCCTCAACAGGCATTCGCTGATGGGCAAGCTAAATCATGGGCATCGCAACCATTGGCAGGCGACGTCTTGTCCGGAAATAACATTAACTCTGCGATCGCTGAGCTAAACAACCATCGGTCCCTTATTTCCTTGGCAAACGATACAACACTAAGAGAAGAATGCGAAATGGTCGCGACCGCGGCGGCCCAAGGTATTGGGCATGCTGCAAACCTGCGAGACAACTATAGCGGTGTCCTGTCGGATGCCAAAATCACTGAGGCAATTTCTTGGATTTCTGCTATTGTTGGAACAGTAGGGCTCATTGCGTTTGCGTTCACTACATCTCCCGCATGGATTGTTGTTTCTCTAGGAGTGGGAACCGCCAGTGCCGCATGGTCCTTGGTACAATTTGCCAACAGTTCTGGTACAAGCCGGGCCGCAATGGGAGTGTCGCATTTTGGCGGGCGCTTTAGTCTAGTCGGAGCAACAGATGCCGCTCCGGCGGCCGCCAAAACTGTCGGTAGGTGTCTGTCAGGCCTGGCCGCTTTAGCTGACATATATTCTGCAGTTGAGGCAAGAATTGCGATTTCTGATGTTAGCGACCGCCTAGATACTGTTACAAATAGTCTGACTGAGACACGTCAAAGATACATTGCGTTCACATCAGACCTTGCTGCATGTCGCGCGGCACGTTTAGCGGAAATTGATGAGTCAATATCTGCGTTGACGTTTGTCAAAGACCTTGGAAGCGTCTCCATAGGCCCAGGACCTATCATTCTGGAGTGATAGATCGTTCCTAGACCGAATTTCGTCGATCTAGGAACTAAGAGGCTTCAACAATGAGGCCTCAATTCCGCGAGAAACTCAAGGTACTTGTCAGTGCGACCGTGTCTGTCACGGTGCATTCACGTAGCTGAACAACATTTAACATAAGATGGACTCTGCGCAGAACGGGGTGATCAATGGTACATTCTAAACTGGGAAGCGACTTTTCCTCTATCCTACTGGAAAGTCTGGAGAACAGTTTATGAAACGCACCGA
>JAVCKV010249275.1:0-15441 GCA_032274145.1 Herpochondria borealis | reverse complement strand
GGAAGGAACGGTGATGACGGTGACGCGATAGTGGTAGGACAGTTGCAACATTCGCAGGCAACATTGTCGCAGTCAACTCTCGGCGACCCATTGCTTTGGGAGACATCACCGCTGATATAGTAGCAGGTATCTCCATGGCAATCCATCATTGGAGAGAGGGCACGGTGAATATCTTCTTCCACGTCACTGTCGTCGTGGTATGTCTCTGTTCTGTCACAGATCCCATCCGGAATGGATCCCGTGATTTCTGTACCAGAAATATCAAGGTCGAACAGATTGGATGCCTTTTCAAGTTCTGGAGGGATTGATCCAGATAGCGGGTTGTTTGCAAGCTGAACGCTAACGAGAAACTCCAATTGGCCGAGCTGCGATGGCAGTGAACCAGTTAATATGTTGTCGGACGCAACGAGATACTCCATTAGCGACATGAGACCAATCTCAGATGGCAACGATCCAACCAGTTGGTTGTCAGCCACGTTGAGCGCGAACAAGAATGGTAGAGACCACATCTCGTGAGGGATGGAACCAGTCAGATTGTGATTTGCACTCAGAATCAAAGTGTGCAGGTTTTTCACCATTCCAATTTCGGACGGCAGCTCTCCCGTCAAGTGATTGTTTTCGAGATGCACACTTGCGAGCTCTGACAGGAGCCCCAGGGTAGTTGGGGTGGATCCGCTGAAGTTGTTCGAGGGTAGCATGAGGTGCTGAAGTGCAGTCATGAGACCAATTTCAGTCGGAATGATGCCCGAGAAGTCATTTTGGCGCAAGTTGAAATCTGTCATGTGAGATAGCACTCCAATCTCGGTGGGGATGATTCCCTCGAAGAGGTTGTGGGAGACATCAAGAACTTGTAGATGCGACAGCGAATATAGTTCAGGCGGAAGGGTGCTGGTAAAGTTGTTGGATCCGACTTCAAAACGTGTCATCTTTGACAAGTGTCCGACTTGTGATGGGATCGATCCAATCAAAAAGTTGTTTGATACTTTGAAATCTGTCAAGGCAGTCAAGAGACCAACCTCAGATGGGAGCGAACCCGAGACGCGTGTATTGTCGAGCCATAGGCTCTCCAAAGAAGTCAGCAACCCAATCATTGTGGGGAACGATCCAGACAAGGTGCTACCGGAGAGTCGTAACACTTGCAAATTGGACAATGATAGGACGTCTTTGAACATATCAGTGTCCTGGAATGCATTCGATGCCAGGTCGAGGTGTTGGAGCTTGGTCAGTGACCACAGCGCTGACGGGACGGAGCCACTCAATTCATTGTTCGAAACATCCATGGAAACCAAGTGGCTCAGAAGGCCAATTTCTGTGGGGATTGTCGACTGAATGTGGTTGTGGGAGATATCCAGTCTCGTTAAATTTGAAGCAACGGCAATCGTTGCCGCGTTCAATCCTCCTGGTCCAAAGTGGTTGTGTGACAAATCTAGCACTTGTAAGTTGGGCGAACTCCACTCTACCAACGAACTGCCGCTGTCGCCACTGTCGAATTTGTTGCGGGACGCATCGAACTGTACCAGATTTGGAAGCGACAAGACGCGCAAGGACAAGATGTTGCCTTCGAGAAAGTTTGCCGACACATCCAACTCCTCTAGCTTGTCCAGTTTTTGCAAGCGTGATGGCAATGTGGATTCGAAAAAGTTGCCTCCCAGACGCAAGGTCGTCAGCTGGCGCAGTGAACAAATTGTGGAGGGAATTTGCCCCATAAAGAGGTTGAAGGAACCATCCAATGACTTGAGACTGACAAGGTCTCCGATTTGAGGTGGAAGGACGCTAAAGATGAAATTTCTGGAGAGGTTCAAGGTCTCGAGACTGCTCAACAAACCGATTTCCGATGGTAGCGGACCCAGCAAGGAGTTTCCGTGAACCTCCAGTGTCTCGAGGTGGAGCAGCTGACCGATTTCGGTTGGTATGGGAAAGCTGAGTCTGTTTTCGGACACATCCAAATGAACTAGATGTGAGAGTGATCCGAGTGCGGCCGGGATCTCTCCAATGATATCATTCTCGCCGAGTCTCAACTTTTGGAGTGCCTCTAATCCTCCCAACTGGGGAGGAATCGTCGATGCGAGGTTATTATGAGAGAGATCCAGTAGTTCCAGATGGCTCATGCTTTCCAGAGCCGATGGAATGCTGCCTGTCAAATGATTGTGGTTCAAGGAGAGTTGCGCCAGCAGACTCATTTTTCCAAACGACTCCGAGAGACTCCCAGTCAGTTCATTGTGCGACAAATCAAGGATATGCAAACTTTGACCGAGAATCGAAACGTCGGGAACAAGGGGCCCTTCAAGACCATTGTTTGTTAGGTTCAAGCCAACAATAATGTCCTCCTGTGTGACTTCATCAAGTACGCACTCCACCCCATACCAATCGCAGGGTGTCGTTGAATTCATCCAGCCTGACGATTCGTGCCATGTAGCTTCATCTCCATTCGTGCTCAAAAAGAGAGCAGCCAAGCTATACTGGTGCAACACTTGAGTATCCGTGTAATAGTGTGTATCCTCATCATTGTCAAGTCTCTGCTGTACGACCCACTGAAGAGCTTGGTACTGTGGTGTCGATTCGTCTATTAGTAGCCCAGCTGTACTTGGAAGCATGGATACAATCAAAGCAGACGTTTTGCTTTCGGTTCCTTCTTCTATCGTAGTGGGAGCCAATGTGGGTTGCTGCTCTGTGGAACCTCCCAAGTCCACGGTTGTCAGTACAACTGCCAAGACGATTCCAGCAATCAACAGGGCTGATCCTCCTGCGAGCCACCATTGATGTCGTCTCCACCAAGGATCTGGAGTAGCCGTGGCGAGAATCTTTTCCGAAGAGTGTTCCATATCAGACACGACGTGTGCCTGTACCAGTACATCCCTTGGTTTACCTTCACTGTTGTCCTCGATACTAGTTGTGACTGTGGCTTCCGTGACTCGGCTGCTAAATCTCCGACTACCATCGACATAGACAACACCGGGTTGTGAATTGCAGCGAGTACGATGTGGGGATGTTGATGTACCTTTGTCAGGAGAGGGTGGCATCTTCTTCTCCTGGAGAAGGAGATCTGGGTCATCAGGGCACCAACTTCTGCAGGATGAATCATCAATCAACAGCAAATCATCATCATTATCATCACACTTGATCAATGGATCATCACTCCTCTTGGAACGCCGCACTGTTGATGCTGCAAGCTTTGCGCTTCTCTTTTGCTCGAGATCAGGAGGAAGAGGAGCTGCTTCTTTGCGGTCATTAGACTCATCGTCGTTCAAGCATCGTTTCGAGGATCGCTCCATGCCACTGTTGTCCATCAAATCCCAGAAGTCTTCTGTACTACAGACTGCAGGGACATCATACTCTTCGACATCGCCATATCTACTATTAGTAGTTGCTACTGCTGCTGCTGCTGGTTTCTTCATACTGTATTTGATTGATCTGTTGCTGCTTGAGCTTGTTGTTTGTTGGCTTTCGTTTACAACAAAGTGCTTCTGAAATAAGCTAGTAGAGCTATAAGCTTCGCAAAATTGTGTGAACCGCCACCCGGTTTCGTTCGTACAGTACACGTACTACATGAACATGTACATGTACGTACTGTATGCCAAGCGTTTTTGCGAGGATTTAGAATGTCTATATTTTGGCTTGGAAAAGACCACCCGAAGCCTATCCTTTCGGTACACGACATCGTTAATTGGACCATTTGTGCACTATTTTGGATGACCCCAGTGAAGGTTTCCCTCGCACTTTTGTAGTTGTTTATAACACGTTACTATGCCTGCCGACTGGATACGGAACGAAACTCTCCAAGAGTGCCTTGGATTTAGCATAGTAGGCTAGGATGCTTGCACTTCTCCGAGTAGCACTGAAAAGATGCTGAGCTATAAATAAACGGGACGTTGGTGTATAAAAGGTGTTAGAGTGTCTTGGATGCAAGCTAGTTACACTGTAGCAAGCGCCACGATTGGATCAATTGAACCTTTTGGTTGAGAAACGCGTGGTATAAACAAAAGGAAGAATTGACGTTTTGCGTCTTGTATAAAAGGTGATGCAAGCTCCCAATGACTTGCGGCATGCATGGTTGAAGCTTTTTCGGTCTTGCTGCTTTGACTAACTAATAATAACGAGACGAATAAATGTTGGATTGACGTTTTCCTGGTGTATAAAAGGTATGCGAGAATTATGAGAAAACCGTGGACACTAGGTATTCGTTTAGAACGATCCCTACTACATGTATGAGACGTGGAGGCCTTCAGGTAGCTACTAGCTGCTAGCTGCTCTAAAGAGGGGATATATCCAGCTACGCTAGAGATTGACCCTCCCTCGAGGCATGGGAAGATCAAGGACCTACACAAGGTTAGATATTGTCATCAGTCAACGTGAACAAGAATCGTGTAAAGATGTGGAGGAAGGAATCAGACGTTTGCGGTGCGAAAAATGTTGGCTTGCGACCAGTCTTCATTGGCACCACGGAAGTTACATATTAGGTGCACCGGGGAACGAACTAGACAGCGCGCGGTCCTCTAGGTACGTTCAATCAATAGTGTGGTGCCTGGTTTCGCGGTCAGGTTTGATTGCATCCAGTTTCTTTTCAAGCCTGGTGAAGTTATTTTCGGAGCTTTCGTGGCACGTGTACTATTCAAGCGTTCTGCTCAGCTCTCCAAGAACCAGCCTCCAATCTTGTTTTCCATAGATACTTGATCGTGGAGAGAAGTTGGCGTGAATGATCCCTGCTCCACCAAGCGCCATCAATCGGTACATACACGATCATGACAAATAAGAGGGAACTGACGATAGAAAGTAGGATGGTCATGTTTGTGTGTTTGTTTTAGAGTACTTTTTGGGCCTGGGCGTCTTTCTTTCAACGGAATGATCGACCGTTCAACGTGCCTGTCGTCGCCGTGGGGAGCATAAACCTGTCTCGGTCTTCCCTCCTCTAGAGTCTAGCTCTTGGCGAGACGGACACCGTGAAGAAGAAGTGATGAATGACTGAATGCACCACACAAACAAGAAAGAACTAACTGCTGGGTTATGCGGAAGGAATGACGGACCAAGAAGACTCGCCGCGTAGCTATGGTCAATGAGAGATAGAAAAGGCAGATACGAGTATCCTCTGGTACCGGCAGGCGTGCAGCTACATCATTAGGTCTTTGGACGACATTGTTTCAGTTATATGTGGTGTGTTGTTATTATCTCATACAACATAGGATTCTCCAGGTCCTGTCACGGCGAATATTGAGGCCTCTCGCGGCAGCCGCTTTCTCCAGGACCTGTTACGGCGAATATTGAGGCCTCTCGTGGCTGGCGTTTTCCCTCATACCGTGTCCCACAGAGCTAGTACAATTACTGTTGGAACAAGAACGCAAGGCAGGTATGATAGTAGCTGTAAAAGTGCGCAGATGATGAGAAAATAGCTGCAGAAAGAGGTGGGGACTCGATGCGCCACCTTCCTAGCAAGATCGTGAATGATGATAGAAAGCATCATTATCATGTTTGTTTGTGTGTGTTTGTTTTACAGTACTTTCTTTTGTGCTTCGTTCGATGGCATAATTCAATCGTTCAACGTGCTGCCGTCACCGTGGGGATCATAAACCTGTCTCCGCAATTAGCCTCCCCTCTACGGTACACAGGCACATGGCTCAACTGCCGTCGCCGTGGGGGCCATACACCTGTATGGTCTTCCCTCTTCACAGACACCTATGGATAGTAGCTCATGGCGATGGAAAACTGTTATATACAGGTCTTCGCATCAGAAATTCTTGAATAGATTGGGAGTAGATGGGAACTTTCAAACTTTTCTGTTGCCTAGCTAATCCATAGAGTCTAGTCTGCAGTACCGAGTACTTTTGACAGGCGCTTTTGTACGGTAGCCGTACCCTGTACTAGCAATGCTGTTGAGGCGAGCCTTGCTTGCGTCAACGAGACAATAGTCTCAAAGAGGCCTAGGGGTAGGACAAAGGCTGATAGAAGTGCACCTTCCACCTGATTGACTTCCGGGTTAGAACGACGGGCTTTTGGGTGCTGTGGTGACCTGACAACATCGCTTGAAAGATCCTGGACTTGAGCATTGTAACAGTCCGCGCTCCTCGCGAAAGCGAATAAGTCGAGCAACCGCCCAGGCTTCGCCATGCCAAGAACAACACTTGAAACAATAAGCATTCAACGCACCGCTGTTCTAGGATATGGCCTCTGTATAGCCCTCATTGGAAACCACAAAGGTGCGACACTGATTGCTCGGCCACTGGCTCGAGACGCCTGCTCCAAAGTCAGTATCAAAAGCTGGACCTGTAACTGGAGCGATAGTATCCGATGCTTCGTCTTCCAGCCCAGCTGCAAAAACCCCAACAGAAGGATTGCCTTCTCCCCACCGCAGCTCAACGTCTCCGTCGTCAAACAGTAGCACTTGAAAGTCGATCGCATTCGGAGGACCATCATCGATTCTATAAACACCTTCCCACGAAATGACAAAGGCGTTCTCCACTTGAGCTGTAAAGATGAACCCAGATGGTCCAATGTCGGCTTGGGCAATGGCGACGCGAGGACCGACATACTTACCAAAGATGGAAAACGGCTCTGCTGCACAACAGCCATCGTCATTCACGTTGATGCCTGGGAAAATAACTCCGTTGGTTGTGACAGTTACGACCGTATACGAAACCTCACCTCGCCAATTGAAGGCGAAAGGGAGATCAACAAATTCTACTCCATCATCTTGCCCTGAGATGTCCAGACGAGAGCCAAAGGATGCAATCGACGAAAACGGTGAACAAAGAGCTTCCGTTCGCGACGGAAGTAGGCTGGTGGAAGGTTCATGGGTAAGAGACGGAGCTAGCGTCGGCTCAAAACTCTTTGTTGGTGCTGTTGAAAATGATGGTGTTGACGAGGGGTAGTAGGTCGATGACGGTGACGCGGAAGGCATTGGAGTATTGCACTTGCAGCATTCGCAGGCAACTTCTTCGCAGTCAACCGTCGGCGACCCAGCACTTTGGCTGACAACATCGCCAAAGCTACTGACAAAAAAGCCTTCAAAATACATTGCGTTGTTACACAGTGCGTCTGGAATAGAACCCCTGATTTCTGTACCAGAGATATCAAGGTCAATGAGATTCGAGGCAGTTGCAAGCTCGGGAGGGATAGATCCGATAAGTGGGTTGTTTGCAAGCTGCAAGCTAAAGAGAAACTCCAGTTGACCCAGCTCTGTAGGCAGAGAACCAGTGAGCAGGTTGTTGGAAGCCACGAGAAATTCCATGTGCTTTGTGAGGCCAATCTCGGATGGCAACGAACCAACCAATTTGTTGTTGGCCACATTTAACACAAATAGATTTGGTAGAGACCACAGCTCGGATGGGATCATACCACTTAGATTGTGATTGTCGCCTAGGAACAATGTGTTTAGATTGGTTGCCATGCCAATTTCCGATGGCAGCTCTCCAGTCAATGCATTGCTTTCGAGATGCATTGTTGCCAACTCTGTTAGCAGCCCCAGCGTAGTTGGAATAGATCCAGTCAAGGTATTGGAGGACAATTCCAGGTGTTGAACTGCGGCCATTCGACCAACTTCGCTCGGAATGGTACCCGAGAAACCATTGCTGCTTAGAAGGAAAAGAGTCATTCGAGATAGCGTTCCAATCTCGGTCGGGACAACTCCTGACAAACGGTTGTTTGAGACATCAAGAACTTGTATATGGGACATTGCACCAATTTCAGATGGAAGAGTACTGGTAAAGTTGTTGGAACCAACTACAAAGCTCGTCATGCTTGACAAGGAGCCGACTTGTGATGGGATGGACCCTGTCACAGAGTTGTCGGTGAGTCTCAAATCAGTTAGCGCTGTCAGCAGACCCACTTCCGACGGAAGAAACCCCGCCAATCTTGTATTGTCTAGCCACAGGCTCTCCAGCGACGTCAACAAGCCAATCTTTGTCGGTACAGAACCGGATAGAATGATGTTGGAGAGACGCAGTTCCGTCAAGCGCGGCAACGAAAAGGCACCAGGGAGCACTGTAGTGTCATGAAACCCATTTGTCGCAAGATTGAGGTTGCGGAGTTCCGAAAGTGACCACAGTTCCGACGGTGCAGAGCCACTAAAGGCGTTGTCGGAAAGATCCAGAGAATCCAGCTGACTTAGTAGCCCAATTTCTGTGGGGATGGTCGACTGAATATTGTTGTTGGAGAGATTTAGTCTTGTGAGGTTCAAAGCGATGGCGATTGTAGAAGAGTTGAATCCTCCAGGTCCAAAGTGGTTGTGTGAGAGATCCAGTACTTGCAAGTTGGGCGAACCCCATTCCAGAGAATTCTCACAATTGTCCAAGGTATTGCGAGAAACATTGAGATGGCGGAGATTGGGCAGCGACAGCACTCGTAGTGGTAAAAGGCCCTTGAGAAAGTTCGACGATAGATCCAAAACTTCCACAGCGCCCAGGTTTTGCATTCCAGATGGCAACACATCCTCTAAGAAGTTGCCCTGCAGTCGCAAGCTGGATAGCTGACGCAGCGAAGCAATCGTGGATGGTATTTGTCCCGTGAACAAGTTGTGCGCAACATTTAGTGACTTGAGGTTCACAATGTCACCAATTTGAGTTGGAATCGAGTTGAAGATAAAGTTGTCTGACAACTCCAACGCCTCGAGGCTGCTCAACAAGCCAAGTTCCGTTGGTAGCGGACCAAGTAACGAGTTACTGTGAGCCACCAGTGTCTTGAGGTGGAGCAACTGGCCCAATTCCGTTGGTAGCGGAAACGTGAGTCTGTTGTCTGACACGTCCAAATGAACGAGACGCGACATGGATCCCATGGCTGCCGGAACCTCGCCAATGAGATCATTTCCTCCCAGCATCAACTCCTCCATCGCCTTCAGTGTAACCAGTTCGGGTGGAATTGTCGAGGCAAGGTTGTTGCTCGACAGGTCCAGAAACGCAAGATGGGTCAAACTGGCAAACGTAGAGGGGATGCTGCCCGATAGATTGTTCTTCTCCAAGGACAGTTGCATGAGAAGATTCATCTGTCCTAGCTCCGTGGATAGACTTCCTGTCATGTCATTGTGCGAGAAATCGAGCACGCGCAATGTCTTACCAAGGATAGAGACATCCGGGACGAGAGGCCCACTGAGACCATTTGCTGACAAGTTTAGACCAACAAGTATATCTTCGTGTTTGTCGGGGGTGCACTCTACACCATACCAATCACAAGGTGTAGTCGAATTCAACCAACCGTTTGATCGGTGCCACGACGCTTCTTCATTTGTGCTGAAGAAGAGAGCAGCCAAGCTGTAGTGCTGCAACACCTGTGCCTCAGTGGCATATGACTTTTCGTTGTCAAGTCTCTGCTGAACGACCCACTGTAGTGATTGGTACTGTGGCGTCGATTCGTCTGTTAGTAGCGCGGCTGTACTTGGAAGCACTGAAGCGATCAGTTCAGATGTTTCGGCTTCAACCCCTTCAGCTAGCGTAGTGGGTGCCAGTGTGGCTTGTTCTGCGGAAGAACTAGCAGTCAACTGCACAGTCGACAGTACGACTGCCAAGACAATCCCCACGATCAGTATCGCAGTCGCCCCGGCAAGCCACCATTGGTGACGCCTCCACCAAGGATCGGGGGTCGCCGTGGCCAGGATTTTGGAAATCTTGCGCTCTGGTGGAACCACATGAGCCTGAACGAGTACATCTTCGTCGTCGTCGTCGTCTGTAGAGCTACTTGTGGTGGTGGTTGCTGCTACAGTTTCTTCAGCAGGGGGGTACTGTCTACGACCCCCTCCCTCCACATAGACAACACCGGGTTGCTGTGGCGTATAGCGGGTACGGTAGGATCGTCGGGGTGGCGACGTTTGTTCTGTTTCTGCTCTCGCGAGCTCGTCCTTCGAGCTCGCTGCTTCCTCTGACGAGGGTATCTTCTTCTCGTGGACGTCCTCCTCTTCAGTCTCGTCTCCGGGAATCGCCTGTTCCTGGATGTTGAAAGAAGAGGACTGATGACACAAAATGTCATCGTTATCTCGGGTGTTTTCCATCATTGACAAATCACTTTTAGAGGAGCGCAACACAAAGCTCTTCCTCTGTTCTGATTGAATGCTCCTTTTCGATTGCTCTAGTTGCTCATTACTAGCGTTGTTCATCAAATCCCAAAAGTCGTCTGTCTCGCAGATGGCAGGGGCGCTCTCGTCCTCTTCTACCACTTCTTTCGTCGTCTCGTTCTTCATGATGACTGCGTTTCTTTTGCTGTTTATGTTCAGTATCTGAAAAAGATTATAATGTTGTATGAAAGTGGTTCTTGGGTACACGTGCTAGAGTTATTTAGCCCTGAACCCGGTACAAAGCATGAAATGGCGGTATCTCTTAGGTCGTAAAATGACCATGCATCGCACAATAGGTAACCTATTTATTGATATTCTGCAAATAAATAGAGATGTCCATCATAATTGTTCAAGATTTATGCAATACACACTGTCCTTGAACCCAACGAGCAGTACTGTATGGCTAATATACCATACTGGGAACTGCCGCCGGCTTTGGAAGCCTTTGGCGAACATTAGAATGCCTTCTGCGAACATGATCGCGAACTTGCACGTTCGAACGAAGTGCAAGAACTGATTGTCAGGTCTTTTTGTATAAATGTTGATGAAAAAGACGTCTCAATATGGACAAAAAGAATCGTCATGGTAGGTACTATTCAGGGAAAAGCGTCTTGCTATTTAGATGAAGCGTCTCTTTTTAGTTTTAACACCAATTCCAAATTGTCCTACATGTACTATTCATACCAAACCGGCACGATGCGATGTACTGTACTGTACTGCACTGTACTGTACTGTACTGTACTGTACTGTACTGTACTGTACTGTTGTGATTACGAACAGCCAGACTGAAATTCTACTGTCGCAAGCACAACAGTACACGAGAGATCCGTAACCGTTTAGTATACGTGGGACGCATTTGTGTTTCCAGGTCTGGGCAGCGTTTCAAGAGAAGATGTTATCAATAATATTGATGTAATATATGAAGCCAGTAGTCTAGTGACTAGTCACCTTGCGGTCATTCCAGCTTGGCCAACCTAACCGGAGCTCTCTTCATACACAACAAGTATGGATTTGAGTATAGCAATGGCAGGATGGACACATTGTGAATGCACCAACGAGGGAGCGAAGCCAAGCTCTTAGCTCAATTGGCAAGCCTGTTTCCAATCTGCTTGTCGTGAATAAGAGCAGCAAGCAACCTTCACGTATTCCAACATGACTAGAAGGACAACTTTGAAAGCCCTTCAAGATCTCAATTAAGCCTCGTCGCAGACGAGTTCCAGCCAGATGTGGCACAGTGCAGTAGGGGTGTGACGAAAGGACAGCATCAAAGCTACCACCTTCATTTTGGGAAAGAGTACTTTTAAACAATTGGGGGACATAGAGAAAGGCTAGCTTTATGTTCCCAAGTCCTTAAATTTAAAAAAAATGTGTCTCCTTACAAAGTTATGGTTGATGCCAATTTTGAAGACTCTTTGGTCTACTGTACTGTCTACAGGTACTGTACTGTATAATTTCACACTTTGTTCCATATATGGCTGGAACATGCCAGACACTTGATTGGGAATAGCGGTTGAAACCTCCAAAGAAGTGTGGTAGAAGGAAATTGAGTTTGATATGAGCTTGTTAGAGGCTGGCTGTCTCACCACTGAGCAGTCCTCTGAGGATTGGTTCACGGACCAGGATTGAACTGGGGAAAGACAGCTCTTGTCACAATCTGTGAAATAAACAAGAGTCCAACAGACCTACAAGCAAACGGTTGAAGAGCCCTAGTGCCTATTCTACCGTTGTACTCAATTGAGTACAGTGTCCTCAATTGAGGACAAGGAATTGGTACATTTTACGTAGAATTCAACAGTGACCAGTCTGGCACGCTCAATTTTTTCTACCTCTGTGAGTATTCAATTTCAGAGGTTGCCGCCAATCACAATCGAACTACAAAATGTCTAAAACGTCTTTCTATGTGATTACTATCAGTGCAACAAAGCAAATACAGGTTCAAAATAATGACTGTTGAACCGGCTGTTATCTTTTTCTCTGTAGGAGCTGGTATGTCTTGTACGAGAGGAAATGACCGGCCAGCGCGGTAGAATAGACACTAGGTTAGTACTTTAAGCACCCACCCGCCCACCCACATCATCTTCTGCCACAAACACCAGAGTGTCAGCATGGCAGCTAGAGATAAAGGTTCTACAATCTGGGTTACCAGTAAATACCAAATTCCACTGACAACATGTCTCTACTGCCTACTATACCAACTAGACGAGAGGAGCAACAAGAAGCATACATGTGCTCATCCCCAACGGAATGCCAGATGAATAGACAACTTGACAACAAGCCAAAAAAGACTATGAAAACTCAAGCTGTGTTTTGCTCAGCAGTTGGATGAAGACACAAAACTAAGCCTTCAGATGGAGTTGGAATGAGCTGGATGTAGAGTCACAAAGCCCAGTCATCCTCTGTGGAGGAGACCATTAAGCTTGATGAGACAGACTTCAGCAGCCAACATCTCTCAAATGACCTTATCAGATAATTTGAGGCGTCTGTGAGTAGTTCGTTGCTCAAATATTGCAGGATACAGGTTTACTAATTGGTATACCAAAAGAACCACCTAGCTGCTCAAAAACCTGAATATAGTTAGCTGAATGAGTTGTTCTATGTTAGGGTGGACCATTATTCTTTATGCATGCATCAACAATGGGACGAGGGACAATTTGTTATTCATTTTCAGTATGTATGGGTCAACATGCCAAGTTTTGATGCCAAAAGACTCACCTGACTGTTCTAAAATGTTATTAAAATTCAGGAATGTGTTGCTGTATACTAGGCATTTAACCTTATTAATGGGTAGGCAGTCTATCAGAACGTTCCATGTATCTGTGGCATGGTTTGTTGCTCATTTTGTAGTTTACAGGTCCGAAATGACACATTTTGATACCAGAAGACACCTCTAGCCATTCTAAAACCAAACCAAAAATAGATGAATATATCTTGCTGTGTTAGGGATGAAATATTATCGATGATTGAATAGTCTATGGGATGATTTGAAGTAGCAGTGGGACATTTTGTTGCTCATTTTGCAGCATGGGAGCATCCTGACATGTCACCTTTTGATGCCAGAAGACCCACATCGCAGTTTGAAAACCTGAATAGAATAACATGAATGTGACAACCTATTGAGAGGGGTGGAATATTATGAATGTATCAATAGTCTATCAAAACAATTAAGGGATCTACAGAGGTGGGCTGTTGGCTGCTTATTTTGCAAGGTTCGCATGTCAGAAATGACACCTTTTGATATCCATGATGAGGATTTTTGTGTGAAGCGTCCTTATTTTAGGACACTTTGCTGGTACTCCAGTTGTGTAGTTGTTAGGAGAGAGCTATTGTTCAACACCACCAAACTACACTACTGGAGTACTAGTTTTGTGTCCTAAAATGAGGACACTTCATGATGCAGTGTCCTAAACAGGACACTAAAATCATCATGGATATGAAAAGGCCATTCTAGTCACTTTAAAACCCAAAAAGAATTACATGAATGTGGTGCCCTACAATACAGATGGACCATTATCCATGCATATAAACCACCAATTAGATATTTTGAAGTGGCTGTGAGATGGTGTATTGTTTAGCCCTTTTCGTAGTGTGTACATGGATCAGAAATGACACATTTTGACCTACATAGATGTTCTAGGGTTGAATAAAATTGCATGAATGTGGTGCCCTATGTTAGGGATGAACCATCATCTATATATGAACCATCAATTAGACCATTTGAAGTAATTGTGAGGTGGTTAATTGCTTAGCCTATGTTTTGTAGCATGCATACGCTAGAAATAACACATTTGTCTGCCAAAAGACCTACCCAAATGTTCTAGAAGTTGGATAAAACTACATGAATGTGAAGCTCTATGTTAGGGATGAACCATCATCCACTTGCATGAACCACTTGTTATATCAATTGAGGTGTTGGTGGGGAGGTTGCTCGTTTTGCAGTGTTTGTACATGTCAGAAATGACACATTTTGATAACAAAAGAACTACCTAGATGTTCTAAACTTGAATAAAACACACTTTGTTATCCTATGGTAGCAGTGAACCAGTCTCCATGTATGAACCATCTAATAGATAATTGGAAGCAGCTGTGAGTCGGTCTATTGCTCATTTTGTAGCCTCACCTCTCCATGTTGGAAATGACATGTTTTATTGCCAAAAGACCAACCTTGATGGTCTAAAACTTGAATAAAACCACATGACTGTGTTGCCCTATGTTAGGGATGAAATTTTATTGATAGGTACAGCACCTACTAGATAATTTGAAGTAGCTGGGAGTTGGTTTGTTGCTCATTTTGTACCTGACATGTCAGAAATGATACACATTTTGATGCTAAAAGACTTGAATAAAAGTACACGAATGGGCTGTCCTATGTTAGGGATGAACCATTATCCATACATGCACCACCTATTAGATAACTAATGTAGATATGGAGAGATGGTTTATTGCTCATTCGGTCTACACGTTTAGCACCTTTTGACTTTTTGACAGTTTTTGTCAAATTTTGGCGCATCATTTAGGTTTCACCCTTCAGGAGTGCCTCAGACCACCACCAGGCCAGTTGGTGGTCTTCGACACTCCAAATATACATTATTGAACTGTTTTATTGCTGCAGATGCCATGGAGAACCATGGTACCATGTAATAGAGGCAATGATAGGTTTGTCAAAAAAATCTAAAATTTGTCAAAATTCTAGGCACATCTGCACACCTTGCTCAACGGCCCTATTGCCAAGTAGGCGATCCGGCACATAACAGTACTTGTAAATACATAGTATAGTATACATCACGATCATTATTTAGATCTACACTGCATTAGTTGTTGCTGAGAGCTGATGGTGGTGGCCTTGCAGTACTCCCTTCATTTTGCCACTTTTACCATTACCAGCTTCGCTTCCACCACCATCACTGTCATTACTGGTGTTATCATCATCAGCATCGATGCCACTAACGTCATCACTTTAGCTATTGTGGCTGCCTTTGTTGGTATCGTTGTCATTGCGCTTGCCATTGCTCGCTCTCGGCAATGCTCTTGGCGGCACTCTGATCTTCCTCTTTGCAGCAAAATTGCATCTAAAACACAGATGGTGTCAGAGTTGTTGCCGTCAGATATCTCGAGCGCGTCCTGTGCATGTGTTGCTAGTTTCGCAAGAAGTCTTCCTGCTCAAAGAAACTGATTCAAAGCTTGTCATTGACAAAATAGACAAACATGCATCAGATTTTGGAGTCTCAGAGGCACCATGGCTCCCAGGAAATTTTCATCGTCATCCACAGTAGAGACGCTTGAATCAGGGGTGTTACTGCCTCGGTATCCTCAGTATCGTCTTGTCCATTGTCGTCACTGTTGTTGTTGTTGTTGTTGTTGTTGTTGTTGTTGTTGTTGTTGTTGTTGTTGTTGTTGTTGTTGTTGTTGTTGTT